>KB644827.1:114651-134245 GCA_000347475.1 Penicillium paxilli ATCC 26601
ATGAGAGAGAGAGAGAGAGGGAGGGAGGGAGGGAGGGAGGAAGTAAATGCGCAACGGGTTCAGTAAGAGACCCCCAGAGCCAAAGCGAAACACGCATATGCAATGGAACCAAAAAAATTCTCAAAAAGACAAAATCTAGTCCGTCCATACCGAAGCCTTTAGTTTCTCCTGTTCCTCTTTCGCCTTAGCCTGTTCCTCGCGCTCCTTGTTTCGACGCTTGATTTCTTGTTCCTTGACGGAACGATCATAGGCACGTTGCTCCTCAGTACGTTTTGGTGCCCGAATACCCAGCGCGCCTGCGATTAGTCGACTAGCGACAGCAGTCTGCTTTTCTGGGCGACGATTCGGATCTCGTTGCCCCGCAGCGGGGGAATTCGACCGTCCCGCGGCCGACCAAGGGTTGGATGTCTGCGGCGATATGGGTGTGGGTGGAGGGTCTAGAGGGCCCTCGGCAGCACTTAGAATGGGAGAGAGAATGGACGGAGAAGGTGCGGCATCTCCTTGTGATGTTGGTTCGTCGTCGGACGAGGCTTCGTCTTCCCAGGAGTCTGCCACGGGTTTCTTCTTGGTCTTCTTGGGCTTCGAGGTGGGCACTGAAGTGATGCTCGCTGCAGGACGCGAGATATCCTGCACGGGGCCCTTCTCGCCAATGGCTAGATCACGCAGTGTGGATTGAAGCTCGCTGCTTGGGTCAGACATCGCACGTGAGGGGTTCTGGAAGACTAGGGTGGTGGGGTGTATGTAGAAACGAATGAGTAGGCTATGTTCGGATGGATAGCGGGTGGATAGAATGAGAATACAAGTGAGAGGAGGGTAAAGAGTAAGAAGAAAGAAGTAAAGAGTAAAGAAGTGAGTGTTGAGTAGATCACAGATAATGGCGTCAGAGCACTACTGCAACCTTGGTCGATCGTGGGGAAGTGGACGGGCTAGACCGGATCAGGTGTCACCCGAGGTGTGCTCACTTTGGCCAGACTTCACTTGTGCACATACACATGTCAACACTGATCAACATTAAGACCGAGACCTGAAACATTTAAACTAACACTCAACAGAATCAGTTCACCTGCATATGATTGACACTCAGGAGTGACTTGAAACTGTACCCAGTTCTCCCACATCATCATGTTCAAAAATACTCACCGATTATTACTGGTGGATTATGGAAAATACCAGTCAGTAACGAAAACAAGGTGCTTATTGCTTGTGATATGGACTCATTGCTGCCAGTACAGATCGAAATTACCCTGAATATTACTCAGCGTGTGTTTCAATCCATCTTGTTTGCGACGCTTTCCTGTTAAGCATTGAACACTGACCTATTTCCCCACTCTATCATTGTTCGAACTTCGTCGATACTTAAAGTCAGCTTTGTATTTCCTAAAAACAAAAATCTCATCCTCGATAAGCCGGTCCATTCTCAGACGATAAGCCGGGGAGTTCTGATTTCCGTTGAGGGCTATGCTTGTCTGTCATTGGAGCTGAGGTCAGCGCAGTATGCACCCCGCTTTTCTAAACTCCACTCTCAACCGTGAGCATAATTCTTCAACTATGCACTGGACTAGTTGCAACGAGGCCAATCACACCAGCCCTATACTCCAAATTGAGATGAACCGGAGACTTTCTGGAAAACCGGATATTTGCTAACGCCATGCAGCGTTTCTTGGTTGCTAGTATTTTCATCATGTATGCCAGTGGCATTCGTACATGTCTGGGTATAAGAACCTCGAGTGCTCCCACCTTGAAGTTGTCCATACTAACACACTGCCAATGGTAGTACTATCAAGTTCAAATTCTTGAATCACGAACCACAAAAGGCTTAAAACCTTTGTCTCTCCTTATATAATTGAAACTCATCATTCGCCAGTCCTATCACAGTCATGTCTATCAACGAATCCAAATCTTGGCAAAGCATTGTCGAAGAAAAGCGCAACCAGCGTGAATCCAAAATTCCCCCAGAATGGAAGATCCCTGCCGAGACCAAACAACTCGCCAAAACGCAGTCGGCCCATGTACTGCTCAGAAGCTGTGGAGTTCTATCCGAATCCGAGTTGAGCTCTACAGATCCCGAGAATCATGATGCCACCTCTCTACTGCACAAGCTCGCATCTGCTCAAATTACCAGTCGAGAACTCGTTACTATGTTCTGCAAGAGGGCTGCAGTGGCTCATCAATTGACAAACTGTCTGACCGAGATCTTATTCAAAGAGGCAATCACCCGGGCAGAATGGCTGGATGAGCAACTTCGCGTCAACGGGAAACCGGTAGGACCACTGCATGGCCTTCCTATCACGTTCAAAGATAGCTTCAACATGAAAGGACACGACACCTCGATAGGAATCTCCTCTCTATGTTTCGACCCCGCGAAGCGAAATAGTCTGATGGTAGACATATTCATCGAACTCGGGGCAGTCATCATTGCAAAGACGGCCGTCCCCCAAACCATGCTTACAGCAGACACGGACTCGATTGTCTTCGGACGCACCGTTAATGCCTACAATCCGACTTTTGGAGCAGGAGGCTCAACTGGAGGAGAGGGTGCTCTTCTTGCTCTTGGTGGTTCTGCATTTGGCATTGGGACTGATGGAGCGGGTTCGGTTCGTATGCCTGCTGCTGTGAATGGAGTTGTGGGATACAAGCCAAGCGGGTATCGTCTTCCTCTTGATGGTCGAGCAATAATGGGACCTGGTGTTATGGGGACTACAGCGCTAGGACCAGTTACAGTTCCGGGGTTTCTTGCACGGTCGATTAGAGATGTTCAACTATTTACGAAACTGGTTGCCCTTGCGAAGCCGTGGCTGAAGAGCCCATTCATATACCCTCATCCATGGCAAAGCATTTTGATTCAATCGCATGAGCCTCTCCGGATTGGAGTATGGACTTCCAATGGATATTTGAATATGCATCCACCTGTTCGACGAGGATTCCAGATTGCACAGCAAAGACTTCACGCTGCTGGTGTTGAACTGGTGGAATTTGAAGGACCCGAAATCAGCGACGCGTGGGAACTTCAAAAAGAATGGACAGAAATCCAGGGCCTCGCGTATCTTCGAGACCTGTTAACCAAAGAACCGCACACAGAAATCGTCAAAGCGACTGCTATAATCGACAAAGGAAAGGAGTCGCCACCGCTTACACTTCAATACTTACATTCGCTCAATGCTAGAATAAGCAATCTTGTTCAAGGTATGCATGAGTCATGGAATCGAGATGGTCGTCCCATTGATGCGCTATTGTGGGTGAATGCGCCTCATACTGCCGTGCCTTTTGATCGATATACCTACCTTGGTTTCACGGGGCTTTTCAATATCATTGATTGGCCGGCTGTTACATTGCCGCTGAGTCTTTTTGCTACAAAGGAAGTTGACTTGAAGGATTTTCCTGAGCCATTGAATGAGTTTGATGCCAAGATGCAGGAGTTGTATGATCCGGCTTCATTTGATGGTCTTCCGTTGACTGTGCAGCTGATTGGTCGGCGATTCGAAGATGAGAGACTGTTGGCTATATCTGAGAAAGTCCATGCGATTATTCAAGAGTCTACTTGATTGCACATTCATAGTATTCGTGATCATACAAAGATTCTTGAATACATTGATTTTCTAAAGCGACCCCGTGGAAATAGTATCAAGGATAAATTGAAACGAAACCCGGTACTTTCAAAGCACACTCAAACCAAAAAATGCGTCTATCTGAATCCCTTTCTCTCCATACATACCGGAGAGCCTCCTGTATAGCATGGACGCGTTGGTAATGAATATCATCTCCAGTCTCGAGAATAATATCGATGAACTCTTCCCTTGTTTCCGGAAGAACCGCCTCAAGCGCTGCAATGAATAATGGCAACCCGTTTTTGAACGGATAACTCCCACACGATTGGTAGCATATCTTCGTTTGGCTTAGAATAGCATCGGCATGGATTTGTGCCGCAATGTCACCCTCTTTGGAAGGATACAGCAGTCGATGAAGCATGAGAAGTGCCATTTGACGATATATGAATGCTTGTGCAGATAAAATGATGACCTCTGCTGTTATGTACTTTGTGCTGAAATCATTTGGTGGAGTCGGTTTCCAATTGGAAACTTGGGTTTGGATGTTTCTGATCAAGACTCGGATGTTTTGCTCTGCTCCAAGCTCTTGAAGTTCTCTTGAAGATCTCTCGGTCTCAGACTGGGGTCGGTTTATTTGCCGTGATAAGACGCAAATCTCATAAAGATAAGGCATGAACGTATAGCATAGACCAATATACCGATCTATCACCTCGAAATCCCGAATCTCAGGCTCGATGATGGGCAGCTCACGATGAAGTAAACAGTGGACCAGATCTAAGTATACCAAGCAATTCAACTCGAAGTCCAAATCTGGCATACTTTTCAGTTCAGAGTACCAGGCTTTTATCTGAGATAAGGTGTATCGACAGATTAATGATCCAGTATTCATCGCTGCCAGGTTATCGTAGGTCAAGATACTCGTTCCGAGGGATAAGAAGGTCGGGGCATCTAGTACGTTGCGAGGTTGGAAATTTCGAAACTTCTGAAGAGCCTTTGTGCATTTTGTCATGTTGAAATCATCTTCTAGATTGATTCGCCCACATCTTTGGGCAAATTCTCCAGAACAAGCTAGGAAACCATCGATTAAGAGGCTAGGACTAGCAAAGAGTCGTGATTGAAGAGATCGACGCATGTCTTCTGCAAAGGAGGGTCCAATGACAAAGCTTTTGATGAACTGAGTCTTATCAAGTAGGAATTCGATTATTTCAGCCTCGCGTGGTAAGAGATCTTCGATACCATTGAGGGCTAAACCGGGTTCAATCGGAGAATTCATGGTCATGAATGCGAGGAGGGCATGTGTGGTGGTACTCGTTTCAAGGTGATATTGGTTAGAAGTTTGAATTCTCTGGGCGAGAGTAACAACAGCATTCCTAGGTCTTCGACCTACTCGGCGCATTGGACGAGTTGTCGTGCATTCGTGTCGAAGTCGCTCGCATCTTGAACAGGTACTGTCTTCGCTACCGGGTTGACACTTCTCCTTGATAGAATAACAGCGATCACAAGACCGTCTTCTATATCGCATGCTGATGCAATTGCAACTAGTAACTCTTCTATTTCTCCTAATGCTTGAATGGATATGCAATAGAGTCGTCTTCACAGCCGACGTCGGAAGATACTCTGACTACCCCGCATTTCATGTCTTGTTTAGGGCCATGATGGATATCTGGCCAGGCTATTTTAACCCCACCTCCAACGGGTCCCGATGGATCCAGACAAACGGAAGCAGTCACTGGCAAGACTCAACAGCTTTCGTAGAACTTATAGTTAACAGCTAGCGAGCTTCAGTGGATATTCTGGACATTAGTGTATAATCTTAGCGTTCGGGGGGACTTAGCTAGGTGAAATTTTATCCACTCTGAGGGCTTGGAGTTCAAAGCCCCAACTTCGTCCAAGGGTCCTCGTGAATGATGGATCATATTAATCTTGATACTGATTCAAAAAGACCGAGCCTGTCTCAAACGGACGAAGATGA
Organism: Penicillium paxilli ATCC 26601; assembly: GCA_000347475.1. Lineage (NCBI taxonomy): Eukaryota > Fungi > Ascomycota > Eurotiomycetes > Eurotiales > Aspergillaceae > Penicillium > Penicillium paxilli. Next base: position 120,169 of record KB644827.1, read on the forward strand.
CAAAATCCCATAGTGCCGTTTGTAAACACAAGTTCCTTAGTAAAGGCGGAACTTGCCGTTTATGTGATACTAATAAAGCCTTGGACTTGATTTGGAGCCCCATTGATACTACTACTAACTACTATACAAACTGGCAACTTGAAAGACTCTATCACCTGCAACTAGTAATAGTATGTCGCTACTCACTCGCAACAGTCTCCATATGCAAGCGGCCAAAGGTACGGTCTGTAAGGTAAGTATTGCATTTCTTTTGAATCACTCATGCAATGGGTGATATCAAATTTCAGGAGTACTAGAGAAAATTGACAAAAATCCAAGGCCTTCAATGTCCGATGGACCAGAAACATTCTCGTGGGCCAACTAGCACAGAGTATTGGATTCGACGCCTTAATCATCGACACTGAACCTTCACTCTTGTCGGATTTAACAAACTCGAATATGATGATTGATGAAGCCCGTTACTTTTGTAACTGTGCATTAGAGACAGGAATTACGCCTTTTGTTCAAGTCCCATACCAGTGTGATGGATCGCTTGTGGATATGATGCTGGCAGAAGGTGCGATGGGTATTGTGTTTCCTCGTATTGATAGCAAAGGTATGTGAAAAATTCTCGTGATCTGGGGCTGATCGAACGCTCAATCCTTATCATACTAATTAACCTTATCAATTTGATGCAGGGGATGCAGAAGCAGCCGTAAGGATCACCAAGTATCCTCCGACAGGATGCCGCCCGCCACCATTTGACCTATTTCCGATTCCTGGCGAGGTGGTTTTCGAACTTGAAGAGACCAACGCTCACGGCTCCTCGGTATTTGTAATGATCGAGACCAAAGACAGCATCGACAATATAGAGGAAATTGCAGCTGTTGAGGGCGTTGAAGTGCTTCTAGTTGGGTCAATCGATTTGGCTATCAAGCTTGGTGTCCGTGGTAAATTTCACAGCGTCGAATTCCGTGGAGCTTTGGAAAAGGTAAGCCGGGCATGCAAGAAGCATGGGGAAATTTTTGGTATTGCGGACATCTATCATGTACCGGACATTCAGGCTTGGGCATTGAATACTCTGGGGGCTCGTTTCGTTCTTAGTCCATCAGACTCGGCGTTGGTTGCGGAGGGAGGAAGGAAATATGCAAATACCATATCTGAGGTATTCAAGCCTTGGAAAGTTGAGTCTGAATGACTCGGATAAATTCCCGTTCATTATTTCACAGGTAGAGACTCCGACATAATTCAAGTTATCGAAGTTCGACTTGAAGCAGGTGTGGAGAAGCGTTGAAATTGAAGTACTGCCTAGTATACCATCGAGGGATCTAGATTGATTTTAAATTATTTGAAATTTCGTTTGGGTATCTGTAAATGTACTATGTAAACAAAAAAGAAACAGGATGTTGTCCATGACACAATGAGCTTGAAGTTGATCAAAGAGAAGGTAGAAAAAAGATGGATGATACAAGAAAACCACCGAAAATATGAGTATTAAGTAAAGATTGTTTCGTCACAGAACGAAGGTTTTTAAACCTTGGTTTCAATGGTGTGGTCACCAGTAGGAGTCACAGTGCGCTTAGATCCAGCTTCGCTGCTCTCGACACCACTGATAATGTCACGGGTAACCTCAACGTAGTCGTAGGCAAACTCGCCAATCTCAGCATCATCGATACCCATGATCTCGTCTTCCTCGGGAGCACGAAGGCTCAAGCCAGGGATAAGGTTGAGGATGAACAGGATAATGCAAGTACCGAAGAAGGAGTAGGCCATACCGGAGACGGAGTCAGCCAGCTGGTAACCCAATTGGATGTAGTTCTGGTTGATCCAGCCACCGTCAATCTCAGTGGCACCGTCCAGGTGAGCGATGTAGTCGGCGGCGAAGAGACCGGTGAGAAGGTTACCAACGATACCACCGATACCGTGAACAGCGAAAATGTCCAGAGCATCATCAACGCGGATCAGGAACTTCAGCTTTGTGGCATAGTTGCAAGCGATGGCGCCAACAACTCCGAAGATGACAGCAGCCCATGGAGTGACGAATCCAGATCCGGGAGTAATGGCGACCAGACCAGCGATGACACCTGAGCAGAAGCCAACGGTTGACCACTTGCGCTCCAGGCGATAATCCATCAGGCACCAGGTGACTCCACCGACCGAAGCAGCCAGGTTGGTGACCACAGCTGCCATGGCAGCTCGAAGGTTGGCAGCCAGAGCCGAGCCAGCATTGAATCCGAACCAGCCAACCCAAAGGAAGACGGTACCAATGACGACGTGGGTGACGTTGTGAGGGCGGTAGTTGAGCTCGTGAGTACCGTGGCCACGGCGCTTGCCCAGCATCAGGGAGTAGGCCAGAGCAGCAGATCCGGAGGCAATGTGCACTGGAGTACCACCGGCAAAGTCCAAGCCACCAAGTTGGTAAACCCAGCCCGACGGGTTCCATGTCCAGCATGCGATAGGGTCGTAGATGATAGTAGTCCAGATGAACATGAACACAATGCAAGGAAGCATACGACCACGTTCAGCGATGGCACCGACGGCGAGAGCGACACTAGAGAATTCGAGAATTAGTACCTAGCTCTTTCTGAAGGGGGGTATGTCCTGATTCATGGTGTACTCACGTAATACAGGCAAACATGCCCTGAAAAATGGCAAACAGGATATCAGGAACCGCAGTGCCTCCGACAGATGGTTGAGCCAAGACATCCTTCATTCCGAAGTTGGAAAGGTCACCGATGTACTTCCCGGCGGAATGGGAGAAGGCTAGTGAGTAGCCCCAGAAGAACCATTGGAAGGATACGACACCAACGGACATGATCGAAAGCCAGATAAGAGACAAGGCGGACTTGCGACGAGCTAGACCGGAGTAAAAGAATCTGGATATCAGTTGTCAGCGATGAACCAAACACGATCAATCGTTATGGAATACATACCCAACACCTGGAATCATGAGCAGAACCAATGCTGACGACATTATGATCCAGGAGATATCACCGGCCTGAATTTATGATCAGCTCAATAAGTTCTCTTGAGAGGAGGGAGTTTCAGTTCAATGGGACTCACATTGTAATAGATGTTGAGGTCGTCATGGAGAGAGTCACCGCCAGTGGCGATGGTCCCGTTGTATTCCACAGACATATCAGGATCCGGTGAAATGGCTCAGTTTCAGAATATCTAGTAATGGATTATCCAATTGGATGTATGGATAGAGCGTGGGGTTGATGATAGTGTGTGAGTGAAGTGAGAGATAGGTATGAAGAAGCAGTCGTGAGTAAACAGTTATCAGGTGACTGCCCTACCCTAGGGTACCGGGGCTAGATGGGACGAGAGGGTAACCTCAAAAGCAGCGATAGCACAACCAGAAGAGGAAGGAAGGCGACACGTCCACTAGTAGTAGAGTTGAATGGCTGATCAAGAGGCTGACCAAGAAGTGTTCAAGATGATGGCCAAAGATGGATCGAATCGATTTAAACCCCGATATTGGAAGCCAGGAAAAGGAGAAGGAGAAGCTGAGCTATCAAATGCTGCAGGGACAGGGCCTGATAATTAAATAGCGGCGCAATATGTCGAGCATCAGACGGGGGGTTCTCCACTGGCCACGCTAGAAGAGTGTCGGAACCATCAATCTTAGCCCCAGATAGTGGAAACCAAGATTATGGTCATGTTGATTTCTACCATGATTCATCCGATCTGACTGATAACTGGAGCCAAGACCGCCCAGAACAGCCATTCTCCATGGTGGAAACAGAATGGAGGCGTTTCCAGTTAAAATGGGACCCATGCGCCGGGGAATTACGGGTCTATTTCAAGGCGATTAAGTGGTTCCCTATAGTGAGAAGTATCAAGAAGAATGACATCTCTCTCAATGTCCATGCAATTGACGGACAGACAGGCGCAGGTATCACATACTCGGACATTTATTGTTGATTCAAATTGCTATAATCATCTGTCTTGTGTATGTGTGGCTTCTAAGATCATGTAAGTATCCCATCCAATAAGCCCGGATTGCATCTGGTAGGGATGGCATGATAAGCAGAAGAGACTATGACCTACGGGGAGTGTGATCGATAACATAGCTCTGAACTGCTGACCGACACAGACAAATAATGAAATTAAAAGCAATTACTCGACATTGATACCATTCTGCCTTCAGAGAATGCGCCGTGGCCGAGAATCTCATGTGCGACTGTCACTGGTTGTAGATATGAAGTTGACTTTGGCAGCCAATCAACCGCTCCACCTTATCTGGGGCCAGCACTGACCCAATCCAGATGCCGCTTGTCCCTTTTGGGAATATCAACAATATCACTTAAAATATTGTCGGAGGATTGTATCACAAATAGCACACTTGGAATGGAATTATTCATAGCTTCATGGTTTCAACCTGATACCAGTTAAGCCAGTGCTAACCATTCCAAGCCCTCTACCTTTCAAAACTGCATCCTAAACCCGTAGGAACTTGAAGGTTGCCCAGGTATCCCAATGGAACGGGTCGGATAGGCTTATCTATCAAAGAATGAGCGACCAATCACATCTGCTCTATTCTACCACTGCAGGACAATTTCGTATACATTGTCAGCTTATCATTCTGGCTACAACCAGGGGTCATCTATTCGTCTCGGTATCTATTTAACTTTCTACCTCGAAACACAGAGTAAGGTGGCCCTGAAGTACTGTCTTTCTAGTGAAAGGATTCAACTTGAAGCAGACGCCTCTTACGACACGATATGGCAAAGTCCGAGGAAATTGAATAGTCGTATTGGATATCAGCATTCAACGCCATATTTGGAACTTTGAAGAGTCTCAATACGCAATTATTGTGAGCCCCTCGCATCTAACGTTGATCAGCTCACAACAGCTATGGTTGTTTCTCCGGGATACTGAGTCCAATGCGCAGGTACCCTGCAGCTAGTACGAACTACCCTAGGAACACATGGAGTGACCGCCTGTAAAATGCTTGAACCACGCGGCCCGGGCATAATAAAGGCTGGATAAGCCTTGTTTTCCTTATTGGCCGGGGATTTTTGAGAGGCAGCTTCGGCATCTCGAAATTCTTCTTGGTTTTAGCCCTACCACCAATGATTGAATTCGGTTGGCTCCTTGTTCAGCTTCACTCGAATGAATTGACGTAAACCAAGAAAAATATTCGAAAATTGTTGCGCTAATGATTTTATCTCCTAGCTTCCTGCGTATCTGATGAACTCCTTCTCGATGTTGACGAGAGATGCCAAGGCACAGGAATAAGCCCCGGAGTACGTTTGCGAATGACATGGCTCAAGTCTATTGCAGGTCGTGAAATGTCTATATGGTCTAGTATTCTGAGGATTCATTTACCCAAAGACTCAATTAACCTGTTTTTAAATTAATTACCTTGTAAAGACTACTACTATGTATTGAGTATAAAGTTAATGGCTCTCATAGTAAGTTGATGCTCCACTGATCGACCAAGCAGGAGACCTGGTACCCCGAAGAATGGGATTCTTTGCATTTTAATCGACAGATCGACTGCGGAATTGGATAATTGTTTTTATTTCTACTAGTTTTTGTCCTGCAGTGATGTGCATGTTCACACTAGTGTACGGAGTATGTTTGTGGCTGATAGGATGAGCGCTTGTCTTCACTGAGGTACGGCATACTAGGTATTTAGGGGCTCTTCTCTACCTAGGTAACAACCTTGGAAGACTCCAGGGTCGTCGATTACAAGAGTTCTCAGTGGGATATAAAGTTGTCTCATGCTACCAATAGTATGGATAGAAGAGTTCATGGAGGCCACTTACTTGTCTTATCTCGTCTGCAAGGGCCACGTTCAAGGTAAAATCTACACCAACCCATCCAAGGAGCCATTAGTACTTGATAACAGGAGGTTGTCTACGAATACAGAGTGTTTACTGAGCAAGACCTATAGTATGAGACTGCACCTACTAGTAGTGATTCCGATGGCTTCTTAACAGAAGTTTTTCCAGAGTAGAATACTATGCTTGGACATGAGAAACGGGTTCTCTCTCCAACTGCATAGTAGACTACTATAGTAGACTAGTATCCATGGCTCTCTGCGTCTAGTATGAGATCTTCCGAGGTTCAACTGGTAGACCAGGATTGTCATACATAGGATACTACTCCGAGCCACGCACACTGGTACCTGGGCATATCTCAGCGAAGGCAATGCCACCACAACAAAGTTTAAGTTGGAAAAAGTTGTTAACTAGGTATTTACGATAGTGTGATGGCACTTTGGCCCTCAGGCCGAGGAGAAATTTCCCTCTATATTGCCATGTCAAATTCTACAGTCTCATCTCTTGTAAGCACATCATAGAAATGCTCAATTCTGGCGAGCTAAGAATTGGCTCTCGTCCTCACTATCGCATCAGTTGGGTATCTGTTAGGGTACCTGAGGAAGGGGATGACTACCCTAAGGTTAGTAGGCTGGGGAACTTTGGAGATGAACCCCGGGGAATCGTTTTGATAGCAAAGAGCAACTCCAAGATCCTATTATTCAACTTCTTTCTCTGTAATAATTGTGTCATTTGTGATATGTAGCACCGATTACCAGGACTGTGGTCTGTACCACGATGGGCTGTACTTTGGTCAGATCTGATTGACCCGTGGGCCTGAGTCGACATTTGGATCTGCAGGGCTACTTGCAACTTGAATATTTCAAACTATACCATTTCGTGCGGGGATACTAGTATCCAGTTTCCCTGGCATACCCCGGTGCCTGCGCACGGCTTACCATTGACACGACAATTCTGCATTGTTTTCAGTCTAGAATATTCACCGCATCCTGGTCTATATAGACAGCGTGATCAACACCTGTGACCAGGAGCAGGGATGTAAATTAATATCGACGGCGATGCGGACTCGGTGCCACGTACGTGACTGAGACTCGTGCCCGGACTGAAACTGACCTGAAAAGGTAGGACTGGCAGTCGATCCTGCAAGGGCCAAGCAAGACCAGCTGAAGCTGGTGGAAGCTGTCACGGATGGACTGCGTTGACCCCCGCCGGCAGCGATTCCCATTGGTTGCGCCACCAAACACCGCCACGTCCTCCTATCACTCCAATCAACTCCAATCAACTCCACCTCTATCCTGGATGCATCCCCCCCATCTTGATCCGAGCCTGAGTCCTGTCAAGAGCGTGAGAGCTTCCCCCAGCATTCGCCCATCATGGAGCACCCTGACATTGCCAACCATGATTCGGATGGCTCGGGCTCATCGGACGAGTATCCCCCTCAGTATCCGCTGATGACCAACGCATCCTATGGGGAACCCTTTGATCCTCAAGTTCAGACACCGGCCACTACCATCACCTCCTCCCCTCCATCTCACCCATCCAGTCTGTCCTCATGGTCCAGTACACCCACGACCCGTCCACGTGGGGCTAGTGTAGGGGCTTCAACTGTGCTCGAGAACCCCGACCCTCTTGCTATGGCGGGCGATCTGCGGCCACAACGCCCGTCCGCTCCTGCAAGAACTCCCTCCAATACCTACGCCCCTCAACGGCGCCCACCGCAATTTATCAGCCTCCAGAGCGACCGCCAACGCTCTTCGTCCTCTAAGAGAGGACCTAGACGCGACCCAAACGCGCAATATCGCGCTCAGGAAAAGGCCTACGTGCAACGCATTCGTGCCAATCCACAAGCTTGGTATCACCACTTCAGCGACGCACAATCCCCCGATATCATGGTCGCCGATGCCGACCTGGAAGAACCTTCTCCTTCCTCCGAAGCTCCTTACGAAGATGACCCTTACGACCCCGATACCCAACTTTTCCTTCCTGATGATAACCTACCGAGCATAGAGGAGTTGAGGAATCCGAAGAACCAGGAACGACTGGAATGGCATTCTATGCTGGCTTCAGTCTTGAAGGGTGATGTTGTCAGACAAGAGAAGCAACGACTTAATGGGTCCACGGAATCTCAGAGGTCTGCGGCATTGAGCCATGCCCTGTGGATCGGAGTCAAAGCGAGGACATGCGGCCGAAGTATTCCTCTTCAACGAAAACTTATCGAGGACGCTCGCACTCGCCTTGCACCACTGATCGAAGATATTATCAACTTTCAAATCAAAGGCGAAGCCGAGATTGGCAAGCCACCCCGACAGCAGGTGGAAGATGTCGTGGAGAAAGTGGAGAAATGTGAGATTCTCTACTCAACTTCCAAGGAAATGGAAATCGCGAATCCACGCGCTGCTTCGGAAGAATTCTTCTCTAGCCGTGCGGCAATTTTCGCCTGGCACAATATTACCGCTCTGATCAACACGCAGCTTGCTGTTTTGCAAAGTTGGGTGGGAAATGACGGTCTAGACTTCAGTGCTTCCAGAATGAAATCTGACAAGAGCGACTTGTCCGACGACTCATCGTTTCTTGATCGTATCATGAAGGAAGATGGCCTGAAGACTCTCCAGGGCGAACATAGTATGCTCAAAGGAATCGGCGCCGTCATCCAGAAAGCCAAAAGTACATTGATCGAAAACTCGGAAGCCTTTGCAGCCCGCCATCTGCCGCCCTACATTGAAGAGCTTCTCACTCTAATCAACTTCCCATCCCGCTTGATTCAAGAAATTATCCGCGTGCGCCTGTCTTACGCGAAAAACATGCGAGACCCGGCACAGCAATCTCCCATTTTGGTAGATCAGATGATCTCGCAATTTCAAATCTTAATGAAAGTGGCTGTCCTGATTAAACAAACCTATTTGGCTATCTCGCGACCTGAGCCTGGCTGGGATCTGCCACCTTGTGTCGATGAGAACTTTGACTCTGTTGTTTTGGATGCCATGAAGTACTATTTCCGACTTTTGAATTGGAAACTGAACGCCAACAAGAACACATTCAAGGAGGCTGAGATTCTAGAGCAGGAATGGGGCTATTCTTATGAGATCGGCCGCCAGTTGGACGGTGGTGATATTGAGGTAGCCGAGCAATTCAGGTATGAAAGCTTTAAATTCGACTACTTTGCTTCCCGACACTAACAGAAGTAGTACATTGACCGCCAAATCTCTTCAACGACTCATGATTCATTTCGAACGCGAGCTGGTTCCAAGACACAAAGAGACAGTACAGGACATGGACAAGCGGTACAAGAGCATCTTAGATTCAACCCGTATCCGACAACGCAAACTGTATCGTTTTTCGAAATTTTTGTGCCAGCTATTTGAGAACGCAACCGAGTACAATCTGTCAGCCGATATCGCATATGACTTTTTCGAGGCGCTTCTCGTGTCTGACCATTTCCTGGTCACCTCACCGGGTTCAGTCGGCCAAAAGGGAGTCTACCTGATTGCGCATCATTCTTTGTGGAATCGTCCTGCCGATATCCAGGCCATCCTCGCTACGTCTTTCCGAGAGGACAATACTACCGCCGAATCGCCTCACATCCCCTACGTCCTGGTCATCCGTCCCGAGAGACCACTGGGATGGGGCGGAAAGGAAATGCATGTGGACATGCTGGAGCAGCCGACCGATGTTCGTCTCGGCAAGCTTCGACTTGTCGTCGAAGGCATGCAAGAACGACTGCAGAACGCAAGAATGGAGTTAACCCAGCTTACCGGCATCCAGCTGGACATGTCGATCGAGCAGCGTGCCAACCTTGGTCGCGTTAACGTGGAGCTGAATAAAATCAAGAAGATCTCTTTCAAGCTTTCCATGGCTATCATGGACAGTGTCGCTGTGATCAAGAGACAGTTGCGTGAAAAGACGTGGGAGAACAATGACTTGATTCAGGCCTGCTACGCGTTCGCAACGGAATTCGGTAAACGGTCTTCCAATTACGTCGATGCCAATAGACGCGCTATGAATAGTGCCCGGCTGATAGACCTATCTCTTGACTGGGTTTCGTTCATTTGTGATGAATGTGACGCTGCTGATCGAAAGACGTTTAAATGGGCGGTCGCTGCCCTTGAATTTGCTATGGCAATCACATCTAGTCGACACTTGTTGTCGTTGGACGAGGAGCAATTCAGCCGTCTGAGATCAAAGGTGGCAGGCTGCATGTCTCTCCTGATCTCCCACTTCGATATCATGGGTGCTCGGTCTTCCCTCGCTGCCCAAGCTGAAAAGCAGCGCATGGAAGAGCGGGCTGGTACTCGGAAAATCGGCCAGGGACGTATTCTCAGCGATGACGAGGCGTCGAAACTTATCAGAGAGCAGTGGCATGCTCGTGTCATCGAAATTGAAGACAGGAGGGTAGAAGAGGATGCTAAACGACAGGCGCTTGGTAGGGTACTTGAAGGCTCCAACGAGGCTGATCGTTCCCTCACGGTGCTATCGTCATCTGCTACTAATGTCACCCTCCGCTGGCAGCAAGGCCAGTTTATCGGTGGTGGTACCTTCGGCTCCGTTTATGTCGCCATCAATCTAGATAGTAACTACCTGATGGCTGTCAAGGAGATTCGATTGCAGGATCCTCAATTGATTCCCAAGATCGCCCAACAAATTAGGGATGAAATGGGCGTTCTTGAAGTTCTTGATCATCCAAACATCGTTTCCTACCACGGCATCGAAGTGCATCGCGACAAGGTCTACATCTTCATGGAGTACTGCTCTGGTGGCTCACTTGCTAGCCTGCTAGAGCACGGCCGCATCGAAGATGAGACTGTCATCATGGTGTACGCTCTCCAACTTCTGGAGGGCCTGGCTTACCTGCATCAAGCCGGCATCGTCCACCGAGACATCAAACCCGAGAATGTCCTGCTCGACCACAACGGAATCATCAAGTACGTTGATTTCGGCGCAGCAAAGATAATCGCTCGATCCGGTCGAACCGTAGCCCCAACAGATGGCCCCGGCGGACCCAAAGACCCCATGTCCAGCAAGAATGACCAAATGCAAAACCGCGGCAAGAACCAGAAAACCACCACAGGAACTCCAATGTACATGTCTCCGGAAGTCATTAGGGGTGACTCACCCGATCTCGCCAATCATCAAGGTGCGGTGGACATTTGGTCTCTTGGCTGCGTCATTCTTGAAATGGCGACTGGCCGCCGGCCATGGTCTACTCTTGATAACGAATGGGCGATCATGTACAATATTGCGCAGGGGAATCAACCTGTCTTGCCGACTCGTGATCAACTTAGTGATCAGGGGATTGATTTCTTGCGCCGCTGCTTTGAATGCGATCCTATTAAGCGACCTACCGCTGCCGAACTTCTTCAACATGAGTGGATAGTGTCCATTCGGCAACAGGTGGTGTTGGAACCTCCAACGCCTGGAAGTGAAGCTAGTGGGTACACTAGCTCGTCTGCTTCTGCTTCTGCTAGTCGTCAGAACTCATATATGATTTAATCACATATGTTGCCTCACCTCTTTATTTCCCCATGTTGCCCCCATTCTGGGGGAAGAGAGCTTTGCTCATTTGACTTGTTCTTTGTTTCTTTTGTTTTTTGCTTTTGTTTTTTGCTTTTGTTTTTCTCTCCCACCTTCTCGACACTCGCTCGATCTCGACTTGACTTATACACCCTCAGACGAATCGCATGTGATACCCCCCCCTGTGTGCATCTTTTTCATATCATTGACTTGACATCATTTTTTACTGCGTCTCATTCTTACCCATCATCTTCCATGACTCGCATACGCTAGAGTCGGGAGCTTTGTTCCAATTGTTCCAATTGTGTTTTTTTTTTGTTCGGTGTTGGTATTAGTGTTCGGATTGACCTGTTTTGTATTGTGCGTGGCGTTTTAGGATGACAAGTTACTACCATATGCTTTGTCTTGTTCAAAAAATTTTGGGCGTTTGAAATGACTGCGTGTAAATGCCCTGCTTGTCAAATTGATTCGACTCAATGTCCCTTTACATTTCTTCTGAAAATCAAGTAGAAGATTATAGTAATAGTTAGTATCGGTATCATGATGTAACTTGTTCCAATAATCCGAATCCAACATCTGCCAGCGTGCACCGCAATACTACATGGTAGTAGTACACTCTATTGTATCTACATGATTGTGTCGGCTCTGAGATGGTTCCCCGAGTTTTGAGCTTCTTTTGACGTTAATATTTCCTTATGTCGTTTGCTTGTAGAGTGGCTACAAATAAGCAACGAATTTGATGTTTAAATCATGCCAGTCATAGAATAGATGCGCCGAAGTGGACTCGGAGTCAAGACATTGAAAAAAAAGATGTGTTCAAAAAGTCGCAGGTCAAATAAACTGCGTAGAGATAACATATTGCAAACAGTAGGTTCAGCAGAGATGGTCCTCATGATAACAAAAAAAAAAGGAGATACTAGATGATTGAGAGAGAAAAGAGAAGAGAAGTGAAGTGAAGAAAGATAAATAAAATAAAGACGAGACAAAGCTCTTTGAAACGAGGAGACCCGTGTCCCCTAAGAGGTGAGAAACGCCATTTCCGAGATCCAAGTTCATGAGGCATGAGATGAGGTACAATTTCAAAATAAAAATAAAAGTAAAAACAAAAAAATAAAACCGGCGAGCGTGTTTCGGGACTTGGCCCGTAGGGTATATGAAGTAGCTGAAGCTTCAGACTCCGGATTATTGGGAGTTCGCTAAGTAGATAAGAGTCGAGAGTCGAGAGTAGATGGCCGTGAGAGACGAGAGGGTAATGATGAAGAATGGTGAGGATTCTTCTAGGAGTGTAGAAGGTAGAACCAGGAAGCACCAGTCGACCTGGAGGGTTGGGTAGCGAGGAGATGGGATGATGGAATATGGGACGAGTTGGAAAGGTGAATCGATTGAGGGAGTGGAGGATGAGGAGCGCCAGAAGCCGAGCTCGAGTTTAACGGAACTCGACTACTGGCGCACAGCCACGATCCTCAACATGCTTAAGCTCAAGTTGTTGAAATCTAAGTCAATAGTCAGTAAAAGGACGCTTCGGGATAGGCAAGACCCAGAACTTACCGCTCGCTCTTAGCATGGAAATAAACACCGCTGACGGATCCCTGGATCTGGTTGAAGCAGATATAGTAGAATCCTTCAAAACTGGCACCTGAGATTGTCCGGACTCGGTGGTCTGGAACAAGGAAGTATTCCTTCCATCGCATGAACACGTGCTCATGTTGGGCGAAGTTGCGTAGTGTAAAGTCAGTCTTCTTTGCTTGTTTAGCAAGTGGTTTCCAGGCGGGAAATCGAGACCAATGGTGAATATCGGTCTTTTCGTTGGCGCCCCATTCCTCGTTGCGAGTAATAAAACTGTGCTTGGTACCGATCATTTCGCCCTCAAAAAAGGTCGTTAAAGTTGGATGATCCTCGGTGAGGCCTGTGCATAGAAAAGTAAGGTTAATTCACTGTTGCCCCATACCATATGGTATAGAAATGCGCTATGATGTACTGCAGCGTAGCATCGACTCACCTTGTATACGCAGGTAACCGCAGAGGTATGACTCGGCAATGTCTACATGTTTGATTTCCACATCCACGTTGTAGACTTGTTTATCCGACATTTGAGTTCCAGCGAATCTGCTTCCGGAGCGAAGAAACGAAGAAGTGTGGTTCGGTAAAAGCTGGCAGTTTGGTCAATTGGGGGCACGCGGATGATTTGGGGGGAGGGAAATGAGGGGAAAGAGTGGCACATACCCGAACATTGGAGAATTCATAACGCATGAGCGACGGGGTCGGCATCACCGGTGATGACCTACTACCACGGTCGCATGGATCGGTGGGCGATACAGATCTGTCTCTGTCGCGACTTAAATCCAAGTCCGTGCCTTGAGGCAACTTCTGCTCCACTTTCAGCGCCTCGGGCGCTAGAAGTGCATTTCCATCTTCGGACCGACTCGATACGAACGGCGCAGAGGCTGTTTGAGGGGAAAGAATCTCATCCAGGGGATCAGTGACTGAGCCCGTCGAGTCTGGCGAGTCTCTCCATGAGGATATTCTCTGGTTAAAGTCCGGTGGACAAGTGCGTGTGGAGATCACCTCGGTGATCGAAGTCGGCTGGTTATCGCTCGGAGTCGGCATTGGTGATAGAAATTCAAGGGATAGGATTGGCGGACATCGGTTCCAAACCAGACGGGGTGTAGTAAGAGCAAGTGAGAAAGAGGAAGAAAGCAAAGAAAGAAAGAGAAAAGGGGAGAAAGAAGGGTAGAAAGTAAGAAGAGGAAGAGGAGAAGAAGAAGACTGTACAGATTTGGGAGATCGGAAGAGCGTCG
>KB644828.1:0-40670 GCA_000347475.1 Penicillium paxilli ATCC 26601
AATAGGTCATTCAATTACCTGGTGCCCTAGTAGATAGATTTTTCAATATAATGGCGTTTTGGTGGTAATATTCTAGTTCAAAAATGTAGTGGTGGGCGGTGTGCGCAGACCGACCGGGTGCGCAGACCGGCCGGGAATTACGTTATAGCATTCTACAACTATAGTATAATTATAACAGAATAATATTAACGATTGTCAGTACTCTATAAAATATAAATTAGAACAGATTCTAATTATCCAGTCTTATTCTACTACACTATAGAGTTCATCGTGGCAATACCACAATTCAATCACTGCTGTTCAGGTTACGGCCAAAGTTACCAAGTGATATCGAGGGTATCTCTGCAAGGGGGGCATTTGGAGTAAATCTCACAGTCAACATGGCAATGAAAAGAATAGAGAATTACAGTGCATCATCCAATTATGTCAACTGCCTCGAGTTAAATTTTAAGGCAAGTTGGTGGCTGAACAGTAAGTATAGCCAAGTACAAACCACGCTGCATACCAGTTGTATACTGTACTGTCTGTATTATATTTGTGTATTTCCTACACCCGTGGACTACTACTACATCCACGAACTCTCTCACACCTCACCAGTGCCACTTGAGCAGCACCCTTTGGCATCATGCAGTCAGACTGAATCAGATCTATCTCACCGGAAATTTTCGATCCATCACGGGCAGCAAAGTGAACACTCCACTCTTCCAAGGTGATCGGAGAAACAAAGTTGCTGGATGCATCATATTGCTGCATGGCAAGTCTGCAAGTCTTGGTGGGTCCCCGGCTCCACCATTAAGATCGACCAACTCGAGAGGAGTCGAAGGAGTCCCAGTATACCTATCGACACAAAAAGTATGTACTTCCATTGTACTCGACCAGGTGCGATAACTGTATTCATTTTGGTCAAATCCGGCTGAGATTGAGATCTCCAGATGCTCCGTACTCCCGAAAGCCCTTCAGCTGTACAACTGACCCCTGTCCGTGCCAACGCATCGACCCCTGAAAGGATGCAGATGGGGAGATCAGGGCTAAATTGATTTCAACTAGACCATCGTTTCTCCCCTGTTTCGACTTGGTCCGCCTTGACTGTTGTGCCATCCCCTAGTCTCTCGTCGTTTCCCTGGGGTTATCTTTTCACCCCCATCAAACATTTACCCAAGGGTCATCTCATCTCTACGAGTTTGAACAATTACAACCTTAAACCAAACCTCAGGCCCATTGATTTATTGAACTCAAAAAATATAACGTCCAGAGTTGGTTGAGATCCACTTTCGCAGAACTAGTTCGACCTCTCAGGAGTTCGTCCCGCCCCCGGGTTCCTCTTGACTTCTTTTCCCACCTGGTCCGGTTATCAATCGATTCATTCAGGGACTCACCTTTTTCCTCTCGCTTTCCTTTGGTGCAAGATCCCGCCCTGACAGTCTTCTGTCTACTACATCTATCCCCCTTGCGTCGTCAGGGACATGCGATGACCATCTGAGAATACTTCCCCCTCTCCCCGTGCCCAGCCCAGCTCCACAACTGGTCCAGCCCACTTCACTTTCGGGCAACGACTTCTCCATTTGAGAGAGTCTTGGGCATTGCTGGTACGTGCCAATTCAGAGGCCAACGTGTTCCTCTGCATTCCTTGCTTGGGAATCTCCTTCATTCGGACCTGGTCTTTCACCCCCATCATTCTGCTGCAGACTCGACTAACTTGCGCGACCCTGGCAGTGTGACAATGTCTCAGCAACGCGACGTTTACGCCGGTTCCCCTCCGCGAACCCCTCCCTCTCAGACGGCGACTTATAGACCGAAACGAGGATACAACCGTCCTTCTATTCGTGACGCCTTTCCCGATACTGCGGCCGCCCTCGACAATGCGCCCCGAGCGAGCGAGTCCGGGGACGAACGGGACCCCCATGACCTATCCCTGTCCCCCAACCATGCAGCTCGCACCTCAATCGTTGATAATATGCTTCTGTCGTTGGACCAATTCGCCCCGGCTTCTTCAGTACTAGATGATTACAGATTGTTCAACTCGGCCTTTGAGACAGAATCGACCCATGGTCGCTATCGCGGTCACACTTTTTCCTCTTCGGTATCTTCCGACGCAGACTACGGATACGACGATGCTAGCAGCCGCTACGCTACCATAACAGCCAAGGGCCGCCGAAGCAACAGTGGTTCGACTTATCAAACAGCCCCGAGGAGGATAGGGAGTGCCCGTGGGGATGCCATGAGCACTCGATCGGGTGCGGGAACAATGCCCAGGTCGAATGATGTTCGCAAAGGTAGCAAGGGAAGCGCTTCTGCCGCAGATTACGCATCATTCACAATGCCTAGAGGCCGAGCCGACTCAGCGGGAATGGAACGACGTTCAGAAAGCTTCGATTGTGGTCCGCAGAAAGCATTCATGCCCTATACCGATATCGATGCCAGCCAGGACTCCTTGTACGATGACGATGCGGCGCCCACACCAAGCATTCCAGCAGGACCTCGCAAGGTCCCCGACTACCGAGTTCCAACAGCTTCCTCGTCACGGACGCCCGTCGCATCGCGTCGAAACAGTGTCAAATCGGCACAAGCACCTCAGGTTCGAAAGAATCGCCCTGATAATATCGGCACAGGCGCGTTAAAAACTCGAGATGGCGATTTCCAGGTATCCGGTGACACGGATCTTGATATGCCTCCGGCCATTACGGGATCATTAGATCCTCCTGCGCCAAGCCCAACGATCTCATATAATAAGCCCGCTTTCCCCCAGCCGGAACCCACAGCAATGGCCACGACGACTACAATCACAGCTACCAACAGCAACAGTAATCAGCCTGCTAGTACTCCAAAGGAACGCCCGGGATTCTTTCGACGTGTGTTTGGTTCGGCGAAGACTGCTTCGCCTGGTCCAGCCGAGTCGCCCAATTCGAATACCAACGATTTATCATATGTGCAGGAGGTTGAACAGAAGGATTCTAGTACATCGACGGCGACAGCGACGGCCACATTGAAAACCCGCAGACAGCAACCACCACCTAAACAACCACCAAAGAGCTCAGCTGGAGCATCGCCATCCCCGCGCGAGGGGCCTCCACACTTGGTCAAGCAGAAGTCTTCCTTTTTCCGGCGTCGCAAGAAGTCCGTGGTTGACAATGTTCCTCCACCGATTGTGCTGCCCCAGGACCTGGCATCGAACGCCCTGGACATGAAACCAGAGCCAAGTCCAGTGAGCAGCTTGCGACAGGTAATGAATCCTTATCTGGCAGATGGTACTCCAGTTAACCCGGATCAGAAGGAGAATCGCGAGGGCAGTAAACTGGCCCGGGAAGCCATGTCTTTGCAAACACAAAAGCCAAGAGAAAGTGTCTCGGCTCCTGGAGGTGCTTCAAAGACAAGACAAAGTCTTCAGCCCCCAGCATCTTCCCGTGGCCAGGATTGTTCACCGCTAGCAGGTAATCGCGGCACCGCTGATAATACTCCAAAGGCTAGTGATGTGGAGTCTATTGCATCTGCCGATTCCCCCTTGCAGGAGAAGAGTACAAATCCAGCGTCACCCGCAATGCTGTCACCTGTTGCAGAGGATTTCTCACGCAATCTTAAGATCTCCACCAAGCCTGATGCGGCGCGAGATAATTTGGCGAATCCCAAAAAGTTGGCTCTTCCCGCAGATACCAATGTTCCTGAATCGCCTGCCGCTTCGGAAGTCTCTCATTATCAAACAGCCTCCAATACTCCTGTGATCGAATCGGAAGAGCCAAAGGTTATCGAGGAGTCTGAAGATACGATGGATGGTCCTGGCGAAGCAGTTGAGGATGGACATACTTCGGCTGACCGAGAGCAAGCGCAAAAACTTTTCGATAGTCAAGACGAGGTCGTGGGAAGTGAACCAGCTGCTGCGTGGCTTGGTGACCCTGACCGAGCTACTGTGCGTGAGGCTTATATGCGACTTTTCAACTGGTCTGGTCTGAACATTCTCGCTGCGCTCAGAAGTTTGTGTAAGCGTCTTGTGTTGAAGGGAGAAACTCAGCAGGTTGATCGGGTATTGGATGCCTTCTCAACGCGGTGGTGTGATTGCAACCCGAGTCATGGCTTCAAGGCCACTGGTAAGTCTACATTGAAACAGACTCGAATATAGGGGGAACATCGCTAACAGATCTACAGATGTTGTGCACACTATCTGCTATTCCCTGCTGCTGTTGAACACCGACCTGCATTTAGCTGATATTGATTCAAAAATGACCAAGTCGCAATTCGTCCGAAACACTATGCCAACCATCCATCGCGTTGCTATGGATGCTGCACCAGAAGGTTTCGAGACGCTGCGCCCTGTTAACCGTTCTAAGACTACTGGTTCCAACTCCGACTCTACGCCCACACCCACCTCTGCTCGCTCTCCTACTTTTCCGGTTGATATTGGTCGCAGTTCAATAGAAATGGACAACTCTGGACGGAACACAGCTGATAGCGATGCGGGCCCATTGGTCAGCAACCCATTTACTGGAACAGTGAGAGCATGGGAACAGCAAGTGGAAACCGTTCTGAAAGAGTTTTATACCTCCATCCAGAAGGAAAGACTACCGCTTCACGGCGCACAGCCAGAGAAGGAAGTCTCTCGCATGACATCCAGCAACTTCCTCGGTCCCTCCTCAAGCGGCCTCCGGAGAAGTCCCAGCACTATTAGCAAGAGTGGCTCGGACATATTCCCTCGTGGCCGCTCCGCTGATTCCCGTCATGGTGCCGCTCGCTGGTCTTCCAAACCGCGTTCCCGGGGTGCACGCTTGTATCCTCCATCTATGATGGGATCCAGTCGGACAAGTCTAGACGATCAGTCTTCCGTCTGGAGCCCCACTGCATCAAGCACATGGAGTAAATACTCACTCGGAAAATTCACATCTGCGTCGGTCGATTCATTTGGCTCAGAGTTCCCTCGTGGAGAATACCAACAATCAATTGGTTTCGCCAATGCCCTTAGTCAGGCAATCATCCGAGAAGACTCGGCCACCTCAATCTACAGCTTCGACGAGCCAGAGCGGACAACGCCACTTCTTGAAGACGAGACATTAGCCCTGGCCGGAGCCCCATGGGCCAAAGAAGGCAGCGTCAAGCACAAGCACCACCTCGACGCAGTTGACAAGCGCGCCAAGGACCGCAACTGGAATGACTGTTTCGCCGTCATCCAGCAGGGCTGGATGCGCCTCTTTTCATTCAACAATGCTTCGAAGTCCATGCGCATGAAAGCGAAGCAACGCGGAGGTGTCGTCGTCGGAGGCGGTAACTGGACCGAAAACGCCGAGGAGATCTGGAAATTCATGCTCCGCCAAACCATCGCCAGTGCCCTTCCCCCGCCAGGTTATTCCAAGTCTCGCCCACATGTGTGGGCACTGAGTCTACCCACCGGAGCAGTCCATCTCTTCCAAGCTGGTACACCCGAAATCGTCCGCGAGTTCGTCTCAACGGCAAATTACTGGTCTGCCCGTCTCTCCAAGCAACCCCTCGTCGGTGGAATCAGTAACATCGAATACGGCTGGAGCGACGCAGTCGTCAACAGCGCCCTAATCGGTTCCGAAAACCGCTCCCCGCCCCCATCATCCGGTGCCCCTCGACCCAGTATCCAAAGTTCCATCCGCAGTTCAATTGATCAAGGCACTGGTACTGTCCGACCTAAGTTGCCCGCCGATCGCGTCCATATCAGTGACTGGAGTCCGCCGCAGCAGAGCATGGTTGCTTCTAACTTGACGGAAGAAGACCAGCTGAAGGCGTTACAGTCGTATGTGAAGAACGTGGAGGATGACTTGCAGAGACATAATGAGTTGAGGCCAGCGATGAATTTGGCCTTTTCCCCGCGTCATCCTAATGCCGCGAAGGCAATGGCTAATTGGGAACGAAAGAGCTCGTATCTTCTTCGGGAGATTGTTAAGTTCCGCACTTATATTGATTCGTTGAAGAATGCTATTGGGTCTAAGGGGAAGATTCTGTCGAGTCAGGAGTCGCAGGAGGGTGAGGCTGATGAGAAGGTTGAGGAGCAGCCGCAACAACAACAGCAGCAGCAGCAGCCGCAGACTGAGACTGTCTCGACTTGATTCATTTGGATACCCCGAGTACATGGTTATGAACCCTTTCTTTGGCCCGTTTCTTATATTTTTCTTTTCTTTTCTTTTCTTCCCTCTCATGACCTTCATTGTATATACCCTTCAGCCCCGGGGCCCCATCGAAAAGTGCCACGACTTCTTGTTTTCTTTTTCTTTTTTCTTCTTCTTTTACCTTTCTCAGAGTTCTTTTGAACCTTCATGTCTGTGTGTTCTTGTTCACGCACATATCTATATCTTTTGGATTTGCCATGTATATTTCTTTGGTGTATGGTCCACCGCCGTACTTTTCTTTTTCTCTTTCTCTTTCACTTGGCTCTTCTCTTCTCTTCTTTTCCTTTCTCTTCTCTTCTCTCATGCTGCTTCCGATTCCAGTGTTTGTGTTGACATGCTGGGTCGGAACTTGGGTGGTTATCTTTTAATGCGAGATTATGATGTGTTATGGATACCATGATTGTTTGAATGCATCCGTGTTGATTGATTGATTCCTTTCAGGTTATACTAATAGTACAGTATTTCCGGAAATCGGTGTCACCCTCTACACTCTTTGATTGTCCCCCAAACCCTAAATGCCAAGAAATACTAATCCGTTTTGGATGGCAATGTATCGCCGCCTTGGTTTTAGTACTGTATTGTAAATAACTGGACTATCGTAATAGCGGGAAGCGCGTCTATCACAGTAAATTCGCAATCAAACTTGATTACCAGAAACAGACCGCCGCTACTACGAGTGCCGTATCAATAACTTTCACAATCTTTTTTTCATTTCTAATGGACATCTTCTTTCCTATAATGCATCTCCCGTCACTCGATTTTTGGCAGGTGGCTTGCCTCAGCATTTAAGAGACTCCAACGCGAACTCAAAACACGGCCCTCTTTGATGGTTGCTAGCAAGTGTTGATCAGGTCGATCGAGAATGGTGATATCATCCAAGGGGTTGGCGTTTAAGATGAGCATGTCGGCGGCAAACCCTGGAGCAATTTTGCCGAGGAAGTTATCCTGTCTCAGCATTCGCGCAGGAGTCGTGGTAGCACTTCGAAGGATCTCCGCAGGTGTTTGGATACTACCTCGAATGGCAAATTCTTTACTTTGGGCATAATGCAAGGGGCCTAAGAGATCTGTACCAAAGCAGATATCTACTCCAATCTTGCTGGCTAGTTCCAGGGCTCGCAGGCCTTGGTCCAAGACTTCGCGATTCTTTTTTTGAGAAATGGGGGGGAGGAACCCACTGAACTGTGGAGCGGCCATCGTCGCGTATGTCACTAAAGTGGGTGTGAGAAAGACGCCATTTAGCTTCATCATTTCGGCTGTGTTTTCGTCAATCAGATTGCCATGTTCAATTCCCTTGACGCCCTGTTTGACAGCCTGCTGGATCGCTTGCGGCGTATACGCGTGGGAGGTAACGTATGTCCCCGCATTGTCGGCCACTGTAACAATTGCCCTGATTTCCTCATCGGAGAATTGAAGGTGTTGGATCTGGTCTGCAGGGCTAGCAACCCCACCGCCGCCCATAATTTTGATGAAGTCCGAGCCCTGTCGCAACTCTTCGCGAGCATACTTCAGGCACTGATCCACTCCATCCACGATACGACCAATCCCATTCACATGCCCCGCGCAGCACTCATTTGGATCATGCTGTTGGCGACGATCTCCATGACCTCCTGTTTGAGAGAGGGCATGTCCAGCAATGAACAATCTCGGCCCGCATATAATGCCCTCCTGGAGTGATTCTTTCAGGGCAAGAGACGCTCCTCCACAATCTCGGACCGTCGTAAAGCCACGGGCCAGCATCGACTTGCAAACGCTCGGTTGCCGCAGAATACTCTGGTCGTTACTAATCTCTTTCATTTCTCGAAGGCTCAAAGACCCAGGAACTGCAGCTATGTGGACATGGGAATCAATCAAGCCCGGGCAGATATACTTGCCTCTCATGTCGACCTGCACTGCTTGAGGGTCGACGTTGTCGGTAACCACTTCTTCGGAGGTTCTGACCGATGATACAAAGCCATCGGAGAGTTTGACTGTGGTGTTTTTCGCTATTGTACCAGTGACAGGGTCAATCAAGTTGGCAGACGTAAAGATGTACGTTCGTTGAGGGTTTGGCTGCCAAGGCTTGACAATATGCTGAAGGTCGGTCGGATCAGTTGTCATGGTGGTAGTGGTGACAAAACGAAATATATAACGGTGTTTTGATCTGTTCAGTTTGAAGATCTTGAAGACTTTTTCTCGATTCCATAAGCTAATAATCGGATAAAAAGAAAAACTTGACCATTCTAATGCAGTGGCAGCAGCCTTTATAATTTAGTCTGCATGGTATCCGAGCAGGAAGCCGATTAATAATTTACCTGGACCCATTACCACTATCGACAGCACTTTCTGGATCGATAAAAGTAATGTTGCCAAAATTTGACGTGCGGGTACGAGTACCCGCATATCAAAGCTGCTCAAGTGGCAAAAGCCCAGATGACACTGCGGGTACTTGTACCCGCAAATTCCACCGCCTACAGCCTACCTACCTATCACAAGTCGTTCTGCCCTCCGCCCCATGGATGATTTATCGGTAAATCCAGCGAGAGATAAAGCCAAGCATCAATAAAGGGCTTAGAAAACATTTTGCTCTCTAGAGGGCCCACGCAGCTACCCACTGTTAATGACTGTCGAGAGATAGGCAGAATCCGGGGTCCGGGGATATCCATTAGCTTCAAATGTATATAAAGGCACTAGAAATATCTGTTCCAAATCGTCTTTCTCCTCATTAAAATTTCACACCTCTTGGATGTCAATTACTCATTAAATCTATTAGCCAGATCACAATGAATCAGCTCGAAGCCAAAACAGCAGAAATGAATTTGGATGAATCTACTACTATCGAGACTGGCCCTCAAGCAGGCACATCAGCAGTCTCTACCAACCCTGAGATGGAGAGATCTGTTAAAAGGAAGATTGACGCAGTTGTCTTGCCCTTGGTTAGCCGTTTGGTCTTCTTCGTGACATTTTGAGAATGACGTACTGATAGTGAGAGGCATGAAGATGTGTTTGGTATTCTTTTCTCAGTGTAAGTTATCCCAAGCTTGGCTCCTACGTTAAAAGCCCTAGGGAACTCATGTTGCTTCGCCTTTGAATGCTCGTTGACGTCCCTCATTCAGACCTTGACAAACAGAGTCTAAGTTACGCCGGGGTGTTTGGATTGATAGATGACCTGCAACTTCACGGCACCCAGTTCGCCTGGTTAGGGTCCATATTTTACGTTGGGCAGCTGGCAGCGGAGTTCCCAGCCATGTATTTGATGAGTCGTTTGCCACTTGCTAGATTTGTATCCTGTTTAATGTGAGTTTAGTACTGGTAATCTTGTGATAACATCTGACTGAATCTAGCATACTCTGGGGTGGGATTTGCATGGTAATTTAACTAATATAAACTGAACATGCGCGTATCCGCAAGCTCACAGAAAAATTAATATAGTGCCTAGCCGCAGCAACCACCTATTCATCTTTCATGGGTGTTCGGTTCGCCCTTGGATTGGCTGAAGGCGCGGTCTCGCCTGCCTTCGTGACCCTCACTAGTATCTGGTATAAAAAAAGCGAGCATCCTCTACGAATCGGGTAGGATATCTCCAACGTCCCCAAATCTATATGTGTCTCAATCTAACCATCAATTTCAAAACCTAGTCTATGGATCAGCTGCAATGGACTGGCTCAGATACTGGGTGCTTTGATGATGTACGGCATCGGCCACAATCACATGGCAATTTCCAACTGGAAGGCAATGTTCATGGTCTGTGGAGCTATCACGATATTTCTTGGGATCTTATTCTTTTTTATGATGCCAGCTGGACCTGAATCAGCGTGGTTCCTCAATTCTCAGGAGCGACTAATAGCCACACAACGACTGAAAGCGGAAACAGAGGGAGGAGACCAAACGAATTTCTCCATCCCACAGCTGAAAGAAACAATCATGGATATCCGAGCATATTTGAGCTTCCTATTTGGTGTTCTTATAACATTACCTTCTCCAGTAATTGCGGTGAGTTCCGCAGTTCTTTGGAAGGAGGCACACTTTGCGCAAGTACTGACTCTTTTTCGATATAGTTTGCTTCACTTATTATACACTCTCTAGGTTACTCAAGCTTTGAAACCATGCTTTACACCTCGCCAGCAGGCGCAGTTCAGATTATTTTTGTTTGGGTCGGAATTTTTCTCTGCTACCTATGGCCAAATCGCCGGTGTGCTATCATCATTGGTCTTACAACTATCCCGCTCACTGGTATTATACTATTGTTTGTGCTTCCATTATCGTCGGGGTGGGGTATGATTGCTGCATCATGGCTGGTATGTAAATGGCTGTAACTCCTTTCCGCGCCCCTCCCTCTAACAACTTCTTCTTCCCTTCGTGCTGACGTCACCGATTTAATTTGTTCCGTACAGGCATCTGTCATCTCAAACATATTCTCAATTCTCCTTAGCTTGTACGCATCCAACACTCGTGGAAACACCAAAAAAGCTATTGTGAACGCTTTGTTCTTCGTTGGCTACGCTGTTGGTGCTATATGTGGACCACTACTCTGGAACGCTGAAAATGCACCAAGATATCGTAGTGGTCTCATATTGGCTCTGATCAGCTGGATTGTGTTCATTCCAACCGTCGCGGTTTATTGGTTCTTATGTGCTCATGAGAACAAAGTCCGGTCTATGGTGGAGATAGATTTTTGCCAACACGTTGCGGGGACTCCCAGAAAAGATTTGACGGACAAAGAAGATTTAAATTTCCGATATACCCTTTAACTTGTGGCCGCTGAATCGTGAAATTTTCAAGACGTAGCAAGCAGGCAATGACGTGTGATATACGTACGGCATTGTATTGAGATTGGGGTGGAAACCCTTTTTTTTGGATTCATTTTGAATACACATTCAACCATTCCAACTTTATATGTTCCCTAGTTGCAGGCTATCAAGCCCGAGGAGATGTAATTCCGCAAATGAACAGTTCCCAAGCACGGTGTCTATGTCGTGAAACAACCCCTTGCTAGCCCCTTCGCCTTGGCCTTCGTGCTGATGTGGCATGTCCAAGCTTTGCAAAATGGTCTCTCCACAGGACTCTCCAAACTGAAGCGAGCTACTCACTCTTCGAGAGTGAGACTTTTCATATTCGAGACGTGAAATAGATGCCAAGGCCTGATTAACCACGCCTTGGAAGTTCTCGACATACTTGAGACTATTTCTGGCCAATTCACTACCAGCAGCCATATATTGTAGAGCGTCCATTGCCGTCCTAACTTTGGGAAATGATGACAGACGTGGGTTTAAGACACTATCCAGGAGAACAATGATAGTTGCAGCGCTGCAGGTATGAAAATCAGTAAAGGAAAATAGACCTAGCTGCCCAGATCTTTGGAGGAGATCAATTAGATCAATTATCCTCGCTGCATGTTCCGCGCAAGCATCAGATAACTCTTGACTGTCTTCGTCTAGGCTATGGCCGCGTTTTGCGGGCCCCCCTCTGCTGAGTAAGCTTCGAACCTTACCGATCAGGGCAGAGCGACCGATATATATCCAGACCATGGAGTAGTGGAGCTGCAAATGCACATTCAGTCGTAGACAATTGTCGTTAAGTGATGCTAATTGAGTAGGTAGACCTGTTCTCCAAGACAAAAGCTGACTTCGGATATCCTTTGTCGAACCTTGATTCAAGGACCTGATAAGGATTAGCATGTCAATTGCCAATAATATCTGGCTTCCATCATCCAGTTTAAAACAGGTTTCTCACTTTAAGCAGGTCACTTGATTGAGCAAGATAGTCAACTTTGTATACGCTAGCAGTCTTTCAGCTCTATATGAGCCCGGAGAATCTAGATCAGGCTGCGGCTGGGGAAGGGGGCAGTCGATATCCTTGGTCTGTAGCGTCTCAGGGTAGCCAAGAGAGAGGGCAACCTGTCTGGATTTGTATTAGGAAAAAAGTCAGAGTTAAGGTTGTATCGAGAGCCTACCGTTCGATGCTGTAGATAGTCCAGAAAACACGGTTCTGGGCCTCTGAAAGTGACGGAGATAATGCCGGGCTAGCTGATTTTCGATGAAGGCCGAGCCCAATTGCAATGCGTAAAGCAAGACCAAGATAACTGTAGCAAGTTTCACTGCTGTGAATCGGCAGAACATACAGTGCAAGCAGCAGACAGCTCAACAAGCCTTCCAGGGAAGGAGAAGCTATTACAGATGGCACAAGTTTCTGTGCATGTCGGAAAAATTTTGTCCCCGGAACTCCTTTGTGAACCGCATTCATGGCTTCCGAGTTACTCGAATGGTCATCATAATATAGATGAACAAACTGGCTGCCCATAGCAAACACATTTAGGGCCAAACAAATGAATTCGAGACGGTGAGAGGTCGCCGATAGGCCGCCGTCATACAATCTGAATAGCTGCTCTTTAAACGAAGTTTCATCAAAATAGTACCAGTTAGCCTCAGCATAGAAGAAAAATGCCGACATGAGAACTTCGGCCCCGGCTCGTGAGGGAAAATCTTTCAAGATCTGCTGTCTGAGGATGGTCTGATTTCCATAACATGATTCATATGTAGCAAGAAAGGTCTAATTGAGAAAGTCGATAACTGTCAGAGGAAGAGATATATATGAAGCTTCTTTTTTGTGACTCACGGTATTTTCTGTAAGATCTAGTCCCTCAGACTGGGAAACTGCTGCAGCGGCAGATGTGAGGAATTCTCTGTGAGAGAGAATATCATCACCTTCAGTAGAACTATCAGTAAAATCAAGTGGACTTATGGCTGAATTTTGCCTTACCAGGCTCTTGTCCTTGTTTAAGGAGGGGATTTTCCGCAGTTATAGGTCTAGTTCCATTCTGTGATAGTTGTGTAGTATTATGACGAGATGAATTCTTTTTTTTTGAGGAAGCCTCTCCAGAGTTTTGGTGGGAGTCCATCAGTATTTCCATGAGAAAAGATACATGGTGGGCCCTGAGACCGATCTCCGGATATGATATATTGAACCGTGACAGAACATCGTCATGATCAATACAAATTTGACTGCGTGAATTAGATTGCATCAAACGAGAGGATTTCTGTGCTTTGTGACATACCTAGACACTGAGTCAACTAGGCCGTCCTTCCTCGCTTCAAAAGTGCAGGCCATACTGCTGTTCCTGCAATTCCTGCATCTGTTGTAAGAATCCAGTATACATCGACGCTTACGCAGACGGCACTGGGTGCAGGCTTGGACAGTTCGTTTTCGTTGATCCAAAGGTACTTTGGGGCGGTCGCGTTTGGGAGAGCATTTTCTTAGTGATCCATGCATGTTTGAATACGTCACGTCAGGCACTGTCAAACAAAATGCACATATAGGGTTCACGGCCCTTGAGATAGATGGGACCGAGGCTCTTGAGATGGGCGGGGGTTCCGGGAAAGCGGTCAGCAAGAAAGATAGTAGGTAATAGACGCGCTTCCCGCTATTACGATAATCCGGTTATTTACAATACAGTACTAAAACCAAGGCGGCGATACATTGCCATCCAAAACGGATTAGTATTTCTTGGTATTTAGGGTTTAGGGGACAATCAAAGAGTGTAGAGGGTGACACCGATTTCCGGAAATACTGTAGTGTCAGGGCTATAGTAGCAGCAGTAGATCGATGATATAGTATAGAAGTATGTGAAGTTTACTAGTTAGTTGATTACTACTGATACTACGAACGCTTGGAACTGATCAGCTAGAGATATTCAAATAGTAGTAGTAATAAGCCTTAACACACTAGTAGTATACCCCTTAAAATCAGAAGAGAAAGCCCTGCGGTATCGTAGATTAGTGGCATAAAGATGCTTAAGGATAACTTGATACTAATCAAGGATAAAGATATGGTAAAAATAAGGCAAAGCACAACATACTAAGAATGGCCAGGCTCCTAAGAGCTCACATCAAGCCTGAACAGAACTTGATAAGGATATCAAACTGGGATATCAAAGTAGAGCTTGGCAGAGCAAAACGCATTAGGTATGATCGGTCACCTTAGGTAGTAGTATGAGATAAGAATAAAGATGAGAACCCAACACCACAAAATGAAGAAAAAAACAAAAACGAGACCCCTAAAGCGCATCAAAACCAGCCATGAACCAAGCATAACCTTCCCTCCTGCTACCTACTACTTGCGAACCCCGGCCCTAATCCATAATCCCAACGAACCCGAGCCTCTGAATTAACAAGATCGCGCGTCTCCCGCTCAATATCACAACCGAAAAGATTATAGAACCGCGACTCGAATCTCCAGACGGCGTTTTCGCTGTCGATAATTCTCGTTCCAGTGGCAGTTATTGGTAATGGTGGTATTCGACAAGCCCTCATACTCATGACTCGGCTCAGGCTCAGTCTCGTTTTGAGTTCGGTGAATCTCTCAGTCTCCATCATGCTTGGGCTCGACCCGCTGATGGGACGACGTTTTGGAGTAGGCGCCTCAGCTGCTCATCCTGAGCTTCCTTAGCCCGCTTCTCCGTGGAGTGGGCGCGAGCGGAGTGAGTGGGTGGATCATGACTCTCGCGGGTAGCTCGTTGGAATTGGTGGAGTCGGTACTTGGATAGGGACCAGGGCTCGTAGACGTCCATTTCGGTGCGTTCTAGACGTTGATGGGTAGTGGCGTGCACGAGACTTGAATTCAGATTGCCGTTGTTGCACCCTGCATTGCGAGCAGACGATGTCAGTCGGAGCGCCGAGTTCCACGCTGACAGAGAGGTATGCGTGCTGGCCGACTTGGAGCAGAAGTATCTTCAGGCTCTAGGGTATAGTATAATACATATTGTCCTCTTCCAGATCTGAATCCCGCCCTCAACCGGCGAAGGTGTGACCGAAGTTTCAAGTCAGGGGTGCAGGAGATGAAGTAGCACTGTTTGCCGTGATAGGACCCTGATAAACCGGTAGCCAAGGGAAGTCTGGAAGACGACCCATTGCTAGTTCAGTCAAATGCTCCCTGGAAATGGCCGATGCTGGATGGCGCCCGTAGTGGACTTCAGGATCAAGTGGCTTGCCACTGCAGTTCATCAGGTCGTGGCTTGCAGTGTTGAACTTGTCAGTGAAGCTTCAATGAACGCTCATACCGGGTTTGAACTCAAGATGAGCGAGGGCAAGGAACTTGTGGATGTAGGTATTTTGTGTCATCTGTCCATAAAGTTTCTTGACGAAGATGGCGTTGATATTAGGTGCCTTGTTCTCATCGTAGATTGCACTGGCAACTGTAGGAGAGTAATCGACGATCGAATGAAGTAACAGATCTGGGAATTTCGCACTTCCCAGGAGTTGAACTGACTGTTGGGTAAAGTAATGTTTACTCTTATCCATTCATTGATCTGTTGCTGATCGAGTGTCTCAGGCTGAATTCCGAGCTCTTGAGAAGCGCGGATGTTGATTTCTTCAGTGGTGAGCTGGATGTAGCTTCGAATTGGTGGCTGCAGGACGCCGGTGTAAATGAGCCAGTAGGAGACATCTTTGGCGTCTCAGTAGGACTTGAAGGCACGATACCACAGGGGGTAGTTTTGAATGCCTTTGAGCTTCGGGATGGTTTCGACCTTGATGTCCCGGGTGTCTGGGGGCTGTGCTGAATCGTAGTTTGAATGCCAGATACTATAGAATGTCCCCCCATCAAATTGGAGTGTACAGTGTCAAGAGGCTCAGGTTCATTCGAATGCTGTCCGCTGCAGGAGTTTCGTCAATCCGATGACAATGCAGAAGCGTTCGCAGCAGAAACATTCGCAGCTCCCTTGGGTCCAGGGCAGTGTTGGCGCGACCTGCGGGCTCAGCTTCACTGTCCATGGTTGGGGCTGTCCCAGTTTGGCTAGATTTCGCCATCGTTATTTCATGCAGTGATTGATAGCTTGTGGAACTTGTTATGTATGTATTCAGTTTGGAGCGATCGAGTGGTGGAAGTTGGGAGGTTGGTTAGAGAAAATGCCCAGTAGGTGAGCTGGTAGCTACCTAAGTACCTAGATAGGCAGGTGCCTGCCAGTGATTTCGGGGGAGGACGCCCAGGAATGACTCTGATGGTATGGATAGATGGTATGATATAGTAGGTACTATGATATACCTAGTAGTAGTGTATACGTATATGATAATGTCCTGAATTTGAATGGCACGGTACAATTATTGTGTATATTTATTCCCACTTTTTGTCTAGCACAAAGATAAAGCCAAAAGGTAAAACAAAGTAAACAAAGAAACAAAGCGCCATCGGATGTGTGCGCCGCCAGGGCCGCATCACGAGAATCAAAAAGGGATCTTATTTGGACCGGATTGGATTGGAATAGACCAGTCTGGCCCAGATATTCACCCCGGGCAGAGAAAAAGTCAGAATGCTTGACGCGCTTGAATTAGACTTGAATGCTGGAATGCTGTTGAACGAAAGCGACGCCGGAGGGTGCAAGTTTTGAACCAATTAGTTGCTGGGATGTTTGTTAGCTTCTGGAGAGTTGATAATGGCAGGCAATAGTTAAGATGAAATCTAGGGAGGAATCGGGATGAACGTACTAAATCTCCAGAGGAGAAATTTGATCTAAAGCGTATAGCCAATTTCCACCTTGTTCTTCTTTCTCGAGCCTAAGAAAGAAGCGTGTTAGTATGTGCATTTGGTGGATAGGGTTATATGGGAGAGATGACGTACCAATCATACGGCCAGAGAATAAGATGTCCTTGGACCTTGTTAAGGAGATCCTCTGCTCGCGAAGAATCCATAATCTCATCTGAAGCATGGAATTCCCGTCCCTTCGACCCGATGGTCGTGGCTCTGCGTCTGCGTCGACGAGATTGGGAGGCATTGAGATTCACGGCTTCGGAGTAATCGACGTGCATGGAATTGGAACGAGGTTTCTCAGCTTCTTCTGCGGCGGGGTTATCGCCGTTTTGCACGCCGGTGAGAAGTTGGGGGTCAGATGCCATTTTCATGGCGAACTTTTCATCGATCGATGAGAGGGTTTCTTGGTTTAGGACTTCTGACTGTGGTCGTTCAGAGTCACCCGCGGAATCGCGTTTGTTGCCAAGTTCGACCTTCTCATCGATAGTTTGGGGCTTGGTCTCAAATGCTGGTCCGTCCTTGGGGCTGAGCGATGTCGGGGACCCGACTGATGCACCACCTGGTGAGGCGACGCCGGCTGAAGCGGATGGCTTTTGCTGGCTTGTGGGAGCGGCCTTGTTGCTTTGGATTTCTGCGAACTTTTCTCCGTAGGCGGCGTATTCTTTGTATTCTTTCCAGTTTTTGACTTCGCTGTCAGGCATGCAGCGGAAGACAGAACGGAAGATCTTGGTGTTCTTTTCTGCGACGGCTTGCCAGGTGTCGAGGTAGAATGCGTCGTTTACGGGGTCCTTCATGCAATCCTTGTCGACGAAGATGCGCTTCAGATCGGGAACAGATGGTTGGCCGTATCGAGAGTTATCGTAGATTTCCTTCGAAACGATCAGACCTGTGCCTCCACCCTCCGAATCGCGGCTTGAGGACCCAGAGGCGCCGTGGCCATATGAATCGGAGTTGGTGTTGGCCTCGGAATCGCGAGAGGTATCGTCCGATGCGCCTTGCTTGCCATCCTTGCGGGTTGATACATTTCGGGATGGCTTTGCCGACTTCTTTGGTTGATCGACGGTGCCCCTGCCTTCAGAGGCAATGGGCGAGCGCAAGGCTTCTCTTCCTTCAGGCGTCATCTCGGAGTCGCGAGCAACGCCCAGACCAGCTGCTTCAGCAGATTTCAAGTTGTCAACTCCCTCGCCATCCACATCCTTGGTGTGCTCAGCGTTCGAAGTGACACGCGGGTCAGCAGTGAGCTTCCTGTTACTCTTGAGATTGGGGTTGCTACCCTGCTCCCAGTCAACATCATGGTTGAAGCTGTGCATGTGCTCCGAGCGAGAAAGGAACTCGTCTTGAATGCGGTGTCGACGATCAATCATATCCCTTTCATCCTGTCTCTCATTGATGGAAGACACAGAGTCCGGTCCCTCTTGCTGCTTAGCAGGTTGACGACCTTGTTCTTCAACAGCCTGGATCTTACGCAACTCTTCTTCTGTGGCAAAGTCATGCTCCAGAAGCTCGTCAACATCAATTCCAAGATGCTCCCGCATCAGACGCATGCGAAGCGTGTGTGGGAATCGTCCAACGAGGTAAGGCTTGCCATTCATGGTAGATTGAATCATGTCCGTGTCGCGCACAATCGACGCAACCTCTGAATCACGCGAACCCAGCATGGAGCGCTCGTTGATATTCGCCGAGCCAATGATAGCAGCTCGATCATCCACAACCATACACTTTGCATGTATGTACAGTTGTTCCGTGACGATCTGTTCCTGAGGTCCAATTTTGCCCCAAGCTCGTAGACTGAAGAACTGAATATAGTCTTCGGGTTCAATACCCAATGCACGAAGACGTCCGAAAATGGAAGTCTCGCCACGGCAGATACTGCGATATTGACACTGCATGATGAGACGCACACTTGTTCCGCCTTCGCTGTCCACGGTGTTCTGGAAGCCTGGCATCAATGGAATGACAATGACGGCACGCCATGCTTCTTCGTTCTTGGCTGCTCTGACAATTCGCTCGACGAGAGCATCTCCGATCAGGTTCTCGATCTTTCGCCCGTCAATCTCGCAGGTACTGATGAAGAACTGGTTCTCGATATAGACGAAGTGATCAGATTCCTCGATCAATTTCACGTAGGCATTCATGATACTATGCTCAGTCACATCTGGAGTTCCGGTAGACCACATGCTACTGGATCGCAAGATCTGAACCTCACAGGTTCCCTCCAGACCCAGAGCTTCCATATCACCTGCATTGAAGTCGGGAGGTGGCAGAAGGAACGGAGTCGGACGCGTAGGCTTTCGTTGGCGGAGAATATAGTTCCAACGCTGAACGAAGTGCCGAGTGAGATCGCGAGCAGGTTGACCCACCACATGCATCGAGATATCGTGCCACGGCATTCGAGGAACGACATTACGATCATACATCTCTTCGTAAGGCTTGTCAAGGTCGTAGAAGTCCTGAATTCGAGGGTTCGAATAATCTTTTCCAGGCCAAAGTTGGCAATGATCCGAGTCCTTAGGCATATCATGTGTTTCGAATCCAGTTGGTTTATCATCGGTCAATTGATGTTGAGGGGTATCCCAACGGCCGAAACACAAGTCGATACCGCCGACGAAAGCCAGTGTGTGATCGATGAGACAAAGCTTTTCGTGGTGAGCCCAGAAGAATGTATTTTGACGGAACTGATTCGGGGATCTTTGCACGAAGATGTTGGGATGGAGCTCGAGGAGTGAGAATTTAGAATACTCCGAGTCAATAGGAATGGCCGAATTGATGTTACGGTACATGATGACGAAGATCTTAACGCCCTCGCGAGCCTTTTGCTGGAGCAGACGATCCAAACGCCACTTCTGACTGATAGCAGCCGGTCGTCTCAGGTAGAGTTCTGGGCTCAGCCACCAGTCGTGAATGTAAATGACATCCTTCGCCTGGTTGATTGCTCTCGATACTACCCACATGTGATCTCGAGCATCAACAAGCCATTGCGCAAAGCATTTCTGTCGCACTGGAGCAAAACTATCAAATCGATTTGGCTTCATCCACGGGCTGTTCGCGGCCATGAACTTGATTGAATCTTCAAACTGCTGAAGCTGGCGCTCGTTTCGCGCCAATAGTTTGAGCTTGCGCTCTGAGTTCTCCAATCGGAGTGTGTGATGTTGAGGATGTCTCGCAGACTGCTTAGCCGATTTCGCCAAATCCTTTGCTTTCTGGTTTCGAAGACTAATCTTTTGAGTCTGGATCTTGAAATAAGGATCAACAAGGAAGACATCGTAGATGTTCATCTCCTCTGGGGAGTCCACACAGACCACGTAGCTGTGACGAACAAGGAACCACTTGGGCCAATGTCGCTTTTTGACGAGCGATGGAGTCAGTGCCTTTCGGAAATCAAGGCCCTTGGAGGACTGGATAATCAGGAAGCCTTCCTTGCCGTGATAGCTCCCTTCTGCAGCAAGCCGAACTCCGAGAGCTGACAATTCAAGGAATTTGCACAGACGGTTGCTGTCGGCTCGGAAGATCAAAAATCGGATCATTTTCTGCAGATACATCTCGAGCTTCTTGCGCTGTCTTTCAGGATAGGTTTCGCGTTTTCCAACAGGCCCTTCCCCTGGTCCTGATTCGGCTTCGGGACCAGTGAGGCTGGATTTCCTCCGAGCAACACTGGCAGAAGGTCGACGTTGATTCTGCTGAGTCTGCTTCTTCTTCCTTCCGGCTCTCTCGGTGCCACTTTGGGCTGTTTCGTTGCCGGTCTCATATCCTCCATCTTCCTCTTCATCCTCGAATTCGCTCTCCAGGCCGCGGACACCTCGCATGTAGGGGAAAGCACTTCGAGGGAAACGAGGGAGAATGGCGATGTTTTCGCTGTTTCGTAGTTGAATATACTTCTGCGTTCCAAGATGAAGCTTATACTTGAGGTGCAAGTTTGCAAAATCTCTCAATGTTCGGGAGATAATCCACTTCATTCGTGTCATTCCACTTCCGTACTCAAGTTCAATCCGGAAGACGAGATGGCGATCATTGGAGTGCGAATCGATGCGGCTATCTGTGACACGGACCTTCAATTGTTCCAAAAGAATTGGAATTCGTTTGCTTCCATGTTCATCTCTTTGGAAAGCACTGGCCAGGATCAAAGCCGCCGGTACAGCCGAGGCCAGCTCGGCAAGTAACTCTGCAGATTTCTTATTATCCACCGTATTATCAACCTTGCGCCTTTGACCAATTAATTTGAAGCCAGCCTTGATCTGCTTCCATCGCTGAGCGCTTGCACTCGTTCCTCGCTCATTCCGATGGCGCCTCCAAGTAGCCGTAAGGCCTTCCGCATTTTCAGAAGGTCCACCGAAGCCAGTGAATCGTCTTAATTGACTCGGACGCTCATCCTGACTTCCCTGAGCGTCGTTCTGTCTTCCCATATATGACATGCCACGAGAGCCACCCCAGGCAGGCCTTTTCTGTCTTTGGGTGAGACGGTTGCGACCTTCATCCTCGGATACACCCTCTCGTTGCTGAGGGGTGAAGTCTGTGGTACTGGCTCTCCGAGGGAACAAATTTGTCCGATAGTTTTCGAATGGGGCAAATGACGAGGAGAAATGGAAAGAAGGGCGACGGGTGGTTTTCGGTGTTGTTGGAGCAGTGCGAGTCCCACTATCCTCTTCCTGAGCTTGTCGCCGGCGAAAATGTTTCTTTTTCTTTGGAGCTTCACGCTGTTCTCCTCCGCTTTCCTCCGCATCAGCGTCGATATCACTGCCTTCCTCCGGTAGGGGTTCGGGGAATCGGAATTCCCCACGTTCAGAACCTGGGGTTTGCTGATCAGCTGGAGGGACCCGGAATTCCCCTATATTAGGCCCACTGGCGGATCTCGAGTGTGAGGCAAATGGGGGCGACGCAGCGAGGGACTTGATCTTATTGATAAATGACTGTCGGCCCCTGGTTTGCTCTGGATCATCGCCATACAAAGAAGTTGGACGGGATTGGGGTTGTGACGGGGGTAGTTCTGCGGTATCGTTCTCTGCATTTTGGAATTGAACGCTGGGTGCACGCGAAGGAGGTGATTGACCAGATATAGACGTCGGTTGGTTGTGTCGTTTCAGAGACGATGGCTTTTCCTCCGCGGTGGATCTGTTGGGCAATCGAGAGCTCAGGGATGGTCTTTCCCGAGGGGAATCTTGTTGCGTCGAGGATGCACGTAGGTTCTCCTTGCTGTCTGTCGTTCCATCGGCTCCGATTGTAGGCTCCGGAATGCCGGACGTCTTGCTTTCCTCCACGGTCCCAGCTAGTTGGGACATTTTGAGCGATGCAGGTCGTTGGGCCGCGGTGGGAGAAGGAAATGGGGAGGCTAGTACTGGACCATTCGAGACGGAAATAGGATCGGGCTTTTTGAATTGATCAGTCTGGGCCTCAGGGCCAGCCTCCTTTTGAGGGGCAGGGGCAGATAAAGTGTCGGACATGGTTCTATTGGGAGTCGATCATTAGTTGCAGCTCCTGACAGGACAGACCGGGTCCCCATGATGCGGGATTGACATACATGCCGGATCAATATGGATCCTCTTGTGGACGGTCGAGTGTTGTCACGGGCATTCTAGTGTTCACAAATGTCCAGCGAGGAGGAGACGAGACAGTGCACACGCGACTGTTGACATTAAAGGAGCGTTGGGTGGTCGAATTAGTTCGCACCTGCGGTGGAGTTCCGCCCCAGTCAAATGTCTCCGACTGGAGCAAAGACCCGCCAAGACAACCAAGTGGGCGGTCAACGGTGGAAAAAGGGGGAAAGTAAGCACGGAGACGGAGTATAGATATATGGCCTAGACACACAGTAGCGTGACTGGGGAAGTAGCTAGACTAAGACGATCTTCGGTTCCGATCAAATAAGATTTGGGGGCCAAGAGGAAGTGAATCCAATTGATTCGTGGTGATGCAGCGAAGTTGGAACTTGAAGTTGTCTTTTTTCCCTTTGAGGCTGCGTTTCAGCCTGAGGCAGAGTCACGTGGTAACGTAATTCCCATACGGATGGCGCATACAAGCGGGTGGCGCACCGCAAAACACATAGTAAATGTGATAAATTACCACTTCATATCTCAACAACCATATCTATTTATAATAACAAATTAAAGGCATATAATCTAGATAGTATTTCTAGCCTACTGGCGAAGTATGAGGAAAGTATTGGAAGTATTAATCGAGAGAGATATATATATATCCCTCTTGTCAAAATTACGCTGTATTTTTTGGTAAAGCATCAAAATAACTATCTAAATTGCTTAAAACTAAGATATTTTATTTCATATGCTAGGAAAAGCCTATATTATAATATTCAAGTAAAATTAAGCTATGGTTGTTGAGATATGAAGTGGTAATTTATCACATTTACTATGTGTTTTGCGGTGCGCCACCCGCTTGTATGCGCCATCCGTATGGGAATTACGTTATCTATAAACCCCCCGCGGCAGCGATGGGGAGTGTTGAACTATCTCGGTGCGAATATAAAGAAAAGAGAGAAGGGATAATTAGAATTGAAAGTCATCAGAATATTACTGCTGCATGTTGGAGCTTGTTCCGATATTTGTTCCAAATGAAAGGGGTCAAATAGTATGAAAGTATACCTAAGTACTAAGGTACCTAGTTGTACAGTGAACTTGCCTGGTTGCTGCCTAGACTGAGTCAATACTGACTTCAAGAAGCAGAAAGGCAAAAAGAAAAAAGAAAGGCCAGGGCTGGGATTCGAACCCAGATCTACCGTGTTTACTTCCAGAAGGAAATTTAGTCGGTCATGCGAATACCATTACACCACCCTGGGTGATTTAGCAAAAAAAAAGACCAAAAACATACAACAGTAGGGATTCGCATGTGGTCACCCACCATACTACTAACCTGCCGGCGTGTGGCTTAAGTACGGCTGAGCGGACGGGAAGCCCTGTTCTCCACACCCTATGGTCGTATATACTAGAACTTGCTTCAGTTAGAAATACAATCTACGTGACCATACTAGTATCAGGAAGCTACTCTGTTAGCTACTCGAGTCTAATTTCTAAAATCTGTTATATACCCCGTGGTCGTACCTAGTAGGTAGTATGTGCTTGATATTGCGGACTCGGAGTCATAGACCATATAGTACCCTGTTGCTCCGAGTATGTACTATCATTGATGAGAACAGGTGAGCAATCAGATGCGTTGGATTGTATACTTCAAACTCTATATGTTGGGCGCCACAACTTATCTGCGTCTTCATCTGGGTCTTCCACATCTTCAGCATTGGGGATAATTTTCTCAATCCCGGTAATCTCTTTCAAGCTCCCAAATGAGCCCGAGTTAAATGCTCCCATCAACGCATCAATGTGTTCATCCCAGACTTTACATACTCCCCTCTCATAGCCCCGAATGCAGAGATATTCCAGACTCTTAGGAAGAGCCTCTGTTATTATCAATGGTTTTCTTGGTTCCGTTTCTTCATTCTTCCTGACACCCATGGCGAAATATACGAAAAAGCCAATTCCCAAGCTCAACTGCTTCAATGCGTGGAAGTCTTTCAGGGACCCGATGTTCCCCTGCAAAGACTGAACCAGATTATACCTATCAATGTCTCCATTATCATCCAGAGCCCATGCTGTATCTTCATCAATTTCCTGGTCAACCCGATCCTCGTTGAAATGGAAAGACTGAAAATACAGCATATTCCTTTCGGCGTCGATATCCAGAATTTCCAATGTGTCTTTGTGTGGATAGATTGACTTGATGAAGGCCTTTGCATTAAATGAAGCAAACCATCCCTCGGCCACGTTCAGGCCGCCTATAGAGTATTGAAACTCTCGCAGTTCCTTGCATGACAGGACGATTGTTGCAATCTCAAACGTTTGGAGCGCAGAGTGGTTGATATGAATCCTGCTAATGTTGGACGATCTGGGCTCTAACTTCTTGCGGGCCATGTCATCCAGATACATAGCATCCGTGCTAATAGATTCGATGGAGGGAATCTTGTCGAAGAGAGTGACGCATTCTAGAAAGTCGATGCTCTCATAGAATTGACCATCTGATTCTTCATCGCACACAATCATATACACCTTGCGGAGATTTCGAAGGTAGGGAAGACTGGCCGGATCTGCATTTTTGCGACGTAGCATTTGATCAAGGGGGAACAGAATATCTGGGCTATCTGGAGGTTCTTGGCCACCCCTGAACGTTCCAAGTCCCGAGCATGTGGTAAACGGCTCTGCCATTACTAGAGACTCCAGGTTGGGCGACACCGAGATGATTATTGCAGCCAATGCTTGTGTAATATAGGTACTTTCAATCCGGCCAGCACTAATATTTTATATTATTAGCATTCCGCCAAATAATCCGTAGGATTTAGAACTTCCACGCTTACCCAGATTTATAACCGTGAACAAAATCCACTGTTACTCGATTTGGCGCAGGGAGACGGCGCGTGTTCTTTATCATGAACATGTTGAGGACCGCATCCTCTTGGGTCCCAGTAAACCCTGCATTTTGCACAGCGGCACGGAGGAGAACCTTGTCATTTTCACTGACTTGACGCTGCTCTTTCATCATAACCCAAACGTACTTGGCGGGTGGTTTTCTCGCCTGTATGATCTCCCGCACGTAGTTCCCCAGCCTGGGCTCCTTGAGTATCTCCATCAGAAGTTCAAAGCTCTTGTTGATACTTTGGTCTTCATCATTCGAGACGACACGTATTTGGTGAAATCGTTCGCGCGTATTCATGTCGCAGAGGCGATTTAGCGATCGACATGATTGGGATAGGGCGGCTAGATCACTCATTGAGGGTAGATGGGAAATTATCATCCCCTGTATCTCCAACGGAAATTTCAGAAACTCCATAGTGTTGAATGAATACTAGGAGAATGATGACCTCGGGAACTTCAAGATGGGTTGGGGATCTGGGGCCCCGGGGGTTTTCTTATATTTGAGCCGCGCCCCGCTAAATCCACTAGTGTTACGCTAGCTAAGACTGGTCCAGGCAGCTGCCCAGATATCCGCCTGGCCAAGTTGCAGATGGTTACCAGAAGGCTCTTTGCTGGTTCTAGTGCTTGCAGAGATTCCCGAAAGTTGAATTTAATTCAGAGACTTGGGATTGACCCACATTTCTAGGGATTATTCCAGGGAGATCCACGCGGTTGAATGCCTGGTGGCTAAAGGATCACTTGACTGCTCCAATCATCTCTATACTCCTTTGAAATTTGCATGCTGAAGTTTCCGATGTCACGAGGGCCGGTTAATAGTACTATCTTCTTGGAAGCAAGGATCAAGTTTAAATTTGTTTCAAGAGGCCATCATCAAATCCAGAAAAGCCAACCGAGTGGCCAAATTAGGTAGGAAGCGATATTACCAGAATTGTCAGTGATTACGAAGAAATTCAATTCAATGTTGGAATCAATACCCTGGTAGCTTCCAGGGCGTATGTCATTATTGTTCTGTTCCAGCCTGGGGCTAGTCAACATCCAACGCAGTTTCTACCTAGTCAAAAGTGAATATGAACCTTGAAATTCACTAGGTATATCAGTAGAAAGTAGGTACTATTTTAAGAAGGAATCACCCAGAAAAGGAGTCTTTTAAAAACATCCCCCCCTCCTCCAGTGTCTTTTCGACCCATTTTCCTCTCTTCTCCGAGTCTGAGTCTCTCCTCGCTTGGGGGCTGATATGCTGTTTGCCCTACAGCAACTCAAGGTAAGTGATTGAACAATTTCAAGATTCCTTTTGTACTAGTAATTATATTTTTTATTGTCTGAAAAGATACTAGCCTTCCCCCAGAACAAACGTGAAACAATATGCTTCCAACGATTCACAGCAACCATGATTTTCAAGAACGTCATGCTGGCCATTATGGCAGTGCTACTCTCGCTCCAACCCGCCCTCGCTGCTCCGGGAGGAGGAGGAAGGGGACTCGGAGGAAGACGAAGGGACATCAACGACTTGGAGCTCTCAACCGGCATCTACAAAGTTGAGAGTAACATCAGACCTCAAAGATATTCATTTCGGACTTCTCGACTTCTTATCCTGCTCCTCCCCCTCAACACCGCAATCTTCGCAATGAATGGGTCGCTCATATTTTCAACAGGGAGAAGAAAATGGAATCAACCAGCGAACAATTGTTATTATGGATCAGTCTTTTGGGCCGAGGAGCTTGTTCATACTATGGAAGTGGGTCATGTATTTTATCCAAAATGCCTACCAATAAACCACATCACATATTGTAATATGCTAATTTCCGATGAATGTTTCCACACTGGTAGGCCTACTAGTATCTGCTTAGTACTTTTTAATCCGGCATGTGCTACGTTTAAGAGCAGTGATGATCAAGTTCACAAGGGTGATGGAAATAGTTGGATTCAAACACAATCGTAATAACCAGGAGATGAACCTCAAGAGCTCGGTATCCTGAAACGCATCATTTTGAAATGTCATTTGGTCGAATTTCCATCTTGCACACACAAAAACGTCCCGGCCTTTCTGGCCCTCTTCTTGAAAATCGTAAAAATTAGTAAGATCGTCGGACTGATCAGAATCATCCACTCTCGAGCTCTCGTCCGACTCTGGCTAGTTGATCTTACGAAAAGTCAACTCACAACCCCCGAAGTCCAAACGTCGTCAGTTTCGAGCATATCTCTGTCTTTCTATTCACTGCGGATTAAGTGGTCCTCCGACCCCGAGATTCGAATTTCCCCACATAAAATGGACCCCGATGCGGGGGAGGGAACAGGGACTCGGATGAAGAGTCTCTACGGGACAATTCGA
Organism: Penicillium paxilli ATCC 26601; assembly: GCA_000347475.1. Lineage (NCBI taxonomy): Eukaryota > Fungi > Ascomycota > Eurotiomycetes > Eurotiales > Aspergillaceae > Penicillium > Penicillium paxilli. The sequence continues at coordinate 27,348 of KB644828.1, forward strand.
TATCGTCTCGCGCATCCCGGAAAAAATGACCAAAAGACTACCCCTCAGCTGTGAGAACTGCAGACGGAGGAAGATACGCTGTTTAGGATCTGGGGTACCATGTGATACATGTCGAAAGCGCGGAGTGGCGTCGACATGCCAATTCAAGCGCGACGTTGAACAGAATCTCCAGCCAGAGCGAGATGAGGAAAAACAGGATATTCTTCTCCAGCGTATCTCGGATTTGGAGCGTCTACTGATTCGAAATATTGAGTTGTCCTCGACCTCAGGTACTCATGGCCACGCGTTCCGTTCGCCCATATCTCACGATGATCTCCTTCCGCCTCAGGACGAGCCTTCCGAGACCCCGGTTTCGACATACACGAATGATCATTGTTCTGAGCGGAGTAGAAGAGAAGCTCAACGTGGTGAATTTGGCAGTATCATCACATCATCGTCAGGTCATGTAAGATACGTTCCTTACAACAGGGCCTTTCACGATTCCGACCCCGATGCTTTTCAGTCTTTGCAGAACCAATCCCAGATGAAATCACCATCTGGCACCTTTTTATTCACGGACATGTTTCCAAGCACACAGTCTCTATTAGATATGCTACCGCCATTTCGGCATTGTGACGAACTCCTTGTCTTTTTTTCGACGTGTTCTCTCCACTCTTCCACATTCTACATGACGACACCTTCCGATCGAATTATGCCAAGTTTAAACAAGACCCTCGAAATGCTCCCAAATCATTTATTGGATTGCTATTCGTCACCTTAAGTCTGGCTGTTATTGCCATTGATAAAGAAAGTCCCATCCTGACAGATCTGAGTCGAGAGGCTTCTATAGCAGAAAGCGTGAAGTCATTGGCAGAAAAATACCGACAAGCAGCGATGAAATGCCTAGCTGCCGATAATTTCATGTGGCAGCATAATTTGCACACTGTGCAATGTCTCATTCTACTTATATATGCCATCAACCATGCACAAGGTCCTGCCTGGGCTCTCCTTGGAACAACACTTAATATTGCCATTGCCATTGGGTGCCACGTTGACCCTGTGCTCCTTGACTTACCACCAATTGAAGGCCAGGAAAGGCGAAGAGCTTGGGCTGGTTTAATGATGCTTTACACTATTCAAAATACCTGCCTGGGTAACCTGGCTCCGTTCCAAGTCGAAAACAATGTTAAATTGCCCGCGGACGTGGAAGACGATGAGATTATCCCAGCCTCGCTCCATGAAACCATGCATGGGAATGAGCCACCTTCAGGGTGCAAGAACCCAACAAAGATGTCATATATTTTGTACAAGTTCCGTCTTTACTATCTAGCATCGGAAATATGTGCTATGAGTACGAAGAGGCCCACGACCTGCGCGGCCAGGATACGCGGATTAGATGAACAGCTCCAGACTGAAATGCACGCGCAGGAGGAGCGCTTTGGCGAACAATTTGACCTGCCCACATATCATCAGGCACATTCATTTATCTTGAACAGCTACACCAACCATCTGGTTCTACTCTTACATCGAATCTGTCTCTTGAAACCGGAGGGAATGGAAGAAAGGGATATCACAACCAGCTACGGAAAATGCGAAAAAGCTGCTCTTGCCATCCTTTCAAACTACGAGACCCTCAATTCACGGCATGAATTCAACCCATACAGTTGGTATATCCATGGCCTGGGGTCTTTCCACGCCTTTCTAGCAATATCTACACTTCTCATTTTACTGGGAAAGCCACGAACTCCACAAAATCCCAAACATCTCATGTTGCAAGCTGTGCAAAATTGTCTCCGACGATTTCAAGACAAGGCACCATACAGCGAGATATGCAGTCGAGCTTGTTCGATACTTGACCCCTTGGTTCAAGTTCCAGGCGAGGCCCTCCACTCCGCCCATTCCCTACATTCTCATATGGTGAATGTGATTCGAGCTATACGGGCGTTGTCGGATCTAGCAATGAGTCTATCTCAATTGATACAAGCGCCCATCACGATAACTCTGACCCGAGCTTGTGGTCATTGCCGGAAAGCTTCGAAGATATCGTGTCCAAAATACCATGCGAGCAATGGCTTTCTCCGGCAGGATTTCCATGGACAGATTGATACTCTTGGACAATTGGATGTGACAGAGTAACGATACTACTAGTAAATGCTAATTGTACTTGATATTACGGTGGTTCTTGAAATCAAAACTCAAACTTGGATTTCTGTCGTCTTTTCAAGTTCTTTTTTGGTATATTGAAAAATATTTTTACTCAAAATTTCTTATATAACACTATCAATTTACGATTGTGCGTCGGCTCGATTGACACTACTAACAAGGTTCCCATCATGATCCATACCCAGGGGATATTCTATCAAATAGCTCATTCCTCAAACAGCAGAATACATCTCAAATGTCGGCAGCTTAATGGGCGTGACTCCGCCACCCCATAATCCAGCACAACCGGCCCAGTCTATCCAATCACTGCTATTAGTCTTGACCATGTTGCAAGGTTCGCACATACCTAGGTACAGTACTCACAAGAAAGAAATGACACAGCAAGTCCAAAGGAATATCCAGCAGTCAAAAGGGCACTCGTATTCGCCATAAAGCCAGAAGCTAAGAGCAGAAGACAAATATCCAAGAAGAACAGATCAATGAAAAGAACCCAGGACGATCGCATTGCCGCAATAGTAAATACCACTGTCACGATGAACCACGCCCATAGGTATAATGCCAGAGCCTGGTTGAAGCTGGGATCCATGGCACCAGTAGTGGCGTCGGTGTACGCCGACAAGATGCCTGTTCCGGGGAGGTAAATCATTGCATAGGACAAGTTGAAGGCACCGTATGATGAAAATACGGTAGCGCCGAACTGTGAAAAAGGCAAAGTAATTGATTTTTTAGCAGATTCTCCCGGATCCTGGATTCAAATTTCTGGTGGCTTACCGTGTTCCCAGTGATGAATTCCATGATTCCGGCAATGAATTGACCAACACCACCGTAGAATACCAGGCACCCAACCATCACGTTTGGTGCTGTGATGCTTCTGGCGTGTAGTCCAAATACGGAGATCAGGAAAATATCTGCAAGGTTAGCTACATATTATCAATAGAGGGACATTTAATGTACCTGTCGCGAAAGAGATCAGCCCTAAAGGAGACGGGCTCGCAAATGTGCGATGATAGACAGGAAGAGCGGGTTGGCTTCTGTCATTCGCATGTCCGCCTGCAGTGTGAAGGCGTTCAAGATGGCCAGCATGAGACGAAGGAGACATAGTATTCTCTTCCTCTGATTTGGTGGCAGCGAAATCGTTTGAGTCCATGGTTCTTGGCGGATTATCAGTGAGGGTAACCAATTGTTAGTGTGTGTAAAGTTAATGCAAGTGATTCTTTTTGGGCTTGCTCGTGATTTATATACGCCAATAGAGGAGTTCAGGAATAAAGGTTTCAGCAGTCTTCATAGCAGGTGTGCTGAAATCCGGGGACACTACACACGTAACAGTCGTTGCTAGCCTTGGAAATAGGGGTCTTTCCCGGTACCGCATCAACGGATAGCTCATCCTCCACAATCTGGCCTCCCAATTCACCATTGTGTAGATCCGACGATCTGAGTTCCACAGGTCTAGTATGGAGGAGACATGGTAGTGCGGAGTGGCGCGGAGTTGCGCGGACTTTCTACTGAAGTGATGATACATGCCGGCTATCCCACCATGCAGACCCCCTCATTTCCCCGCCCTTCTTCGCGCTATCTTTCGATTTCTTAATGCACAATGGGAATTGTCCATGGAAATTTTGTCTATTGATACCGAGACAAAAATACTGAGGCAGGAATTTGAAGGTAAAGGATGAAATGACAATGAAGCCTGAATGCCCGAGGCACCAATGCCGCAACACGATTTGTAAATAGTTCTCTTCGGGTACTGGCATTGATTGAAAGTTATTTTTTCCCTTTAATAGTACTGATCAAGCGAGATCTCAAATAGTATGCCATACTGGTGCTGAAATATAGGGAAATTACATCACGCTGCATGCACGGAGTGTCATTAGCATAAAGCCCTGGCTTCTACTACGGTTGAGGTGTGAACGTATCAATGAAAAAGCAGTTCCTTGAAATGATTTCAAAGATAGGCATATTACCTGTAATAGATTAGTCTATGGTATCTCTCACTAGTGTAGTATCTAATTTGAAATATTTCAGACTGAATTTGATAGTAGAATGTTGTGTTTCTATGGGTAGCAGAAAAAGTTGATTTTGTCTCTTAACGTCTATGAACATGAACATGAACGAATAAAACTGCACCGAGAAGGAAAAGAATACAGGTGCTTCAAATCTGCTCCAAAACCGCCTGCACAGCTCTATCCGTGTCTTCAAACAGATGCCAATGTCCCACATCCTTAAGTACCTGTATACTTCCACCCCCTGTTGCCTCCGAGTACTTCTGGCATAAAGCTGGAGGGCTAACCTTGTCCTCTTCGCCCGTGACGAAGGAAACCGGAATACGCAGGCTTTTAACATCCAATGTCTCACCAGCAGATCCAGCAAGTGCTGCACATGCCTTCGCATATCCTTCGGGATCCTGACCAAGAAGCGAAGTGCGCACCGCAGCAACAGCCAAGTGCTTATTCTGTTGAACGAAGCGCGAAGTTCCGGCTTGTGTAATTGCGTCAAGAACTGCCAACATTCCCTGCTTTCGAACAATTGCAGCCCGGGCGTAGGAGCCTTGGCTACCTGCCTCCGGCAATGGGTTCGGGGGAGGGCCCATTAGGATCAGCTTGGACACGAGATCGGGATGTTCTAGGGCAAGCTTGAGGGCGACGAGGCAGCCCATTGAGTGGGCGATCACAGTCACGCCTGTGCTGACTCCAGCTAATTTCGACATCTGATAAAAGTCCTTTGCAAAGGAGGCGATGGAAAGAGTGCTGAGTGCTGATGTTGGGGAAAGGCCATGTCCTTCTAGATCCATGAGATGCAAGGAATGTGTGGACTGGGTCTTCGCAACAATGGGGTAGAAGTAGCTAGTAGACCCGCCTAGTCCATGAATGAAGAAAACTGCAGGCCCAGTTTCCACGCCCACCTTTTGGTAAAAGAGGCTTTTGCCGTTGATATTTGTCAATCCTGCATTGGCGGGTGCCTTTTGATTAGAGACGGGAATGTGGGACTGCAGACGCTCGGAGGTGGTGTTGACTGCATCAGAAGCAGCAATTCGATTTGTCAGAGTTCCTAGTCCAGTCACAGAGATGCTGATTTCATCGCCGGTCTTCAAGAACTTCATGGGTCTGAACCCGAATCCGACACCAGCAGGGGTACCAGTGGCGATGAGATCGCCGGCTTGTAGTGTTTGACCAGCACTGATAGTCGAAATAAGATGAGGAACGCTAAAAATCAGATCGTTAAGAGTGGCCTCTTGGCGCTTCTCCTTGTTAACGAAGGTCTGGATCTTCAGGTTCGCTGGAAGGCTTTCCTTAGGGATCGCAACGGGCCCAATTGGGCAGAATGTATCAGGGGATTTGCCGAGAAAGAATTGTTTGTGGTCGCGTTGGCGCTCGCGGGCAGTCATATCGTTCACGATAGTATAGCCCCATACGTGGTCCAAGGCATTCTCCTCTGAAATTTGGAAACCCGATTTGCCAATAATCACGCCAATCTCGCCCTCGTAGTCGGGTGTGCTGGTGAAGTCTGGATGCAGCAGAACAGGGTCTTCGGGGCCGATGATCGAAGTTGCACGCTTGGTAAAAATCACCGGATGGGTTGGCTGGTCGGTCTTGTCACTGGCATCGTAGCCAGAGGAGTTGAATTCACGAGCATGTTCAACGTAGTTCTTCCCAACAGCAAGCACGTCCCGGCCCGAAATTGGGGGAAGGTGTTTGACGCTAGAAAGAGGAAAAGGTTGTGCGCCGGATGCTATGATTTCCTGCTCGCCGACTGCGATCACTTGATAAAGATCTGTCAATGGGGTGCCAGACTTGAAGGATAGCGGGGTGATAGTTGAGGTCTTGAAGTCAAGATGGCCGATTCTCGGGCCACTCTCGGGCTCCGAGTATGCCACATAGTTGGTGAGAGTATTCACGCCGTTGGAGGTCATTCTGAAATGATTTGGATTTGAGAAGTTGAGTTTGTCCAAAACCAACCCCCGATGCTCGACGAGGTAATTTTATAAATCGGTGCAGGTCCTTTTCAGGACGGCTCGGGCGACAGGCTCCCCGCATCGGAGGTTGACCGGGACTCTCTAGAGGACAAGGAGTTGAGGAGCGTCATTCGTCACCGCGTATCACCGCGCATCTCCGCAATAACCCTCTCTTGGAGGCATTTGGGCATGATGATGTACAATGGCTGTGATCCATGGATTTGCTGGTAAAATGAATCGAATGCGGGGAATGTTTAAGGAAATTATGTGTAAAGACTATCTATCTGGCTTCATTTTAAGAGGTTTATGGCAGAGGTGCCCATTGACAGTTTAGTGTATACCTAGGTACAATATGTACTACAATTGTAATTATTTCCAGCAAATCTGGACACAAAAATCCCATATACAAGTATATCATCGATTTCTTGATCCAAAATACCTCGGAGGCTCTTTGAATCGATTCGCTATGCCTTCAGTTCGCCCAACGCGCAAAGGCCGTCCCCACTTCTCCATAATCGTCTTGGAATGAAAGCGCCAAAATTGCCATGAGCAGTCCTCTCCAATAAAGCTCTGTATGACAGTTTCGCCTCCTGGATGTTCTTTGATAAAATTGGTACAGTCGTAAACGATATTATCTATGACTATCCAAGCCAGACTTTTGCCTTGCGAGAAGGACAACCGCTGGCTTTGGACAGTCGCAGGTGAGAGAAAGGGTAAAGCGTCATCGTGGATAGATGAGTCTTGAAGCGGATATTCGGAAGAAGGTGGTACATGGAGATGATCGATAATTTCGACGTGCTCAGCATGTTCGGTATTTTCGGTAGTGGATTTGAGATCAGTGAGCTGAGTAGGCACAGGCTCGAAAGACGTTGGTCCGTCAAGCCGGCTTCGGAGACTTAGCCAACCCATGCCGGATAGTTTGATTGTTGTAAGGTCAAAGAGGATAAGCTCGCACCACATTGCATTCCATAGGGAGGTCCTCGTGGATTGCGGAGAAGCGCGGAGAAGAGGGCATTGCTCCATAACTCCGAGAGAAAGGAAGACTGGCTCCCAATTGGTGCCCACTCCACAAATCGTGGGGAAGCCAGTCGATCCATACAGAGCTGGGGTGAATCAAATATGAAGGGCTCTCATCACCCTGATCTACTTTTGATGTTCCTTGATCATTCAAACGGTACTTTTCCTATACCTCCTTTATCCTCCATCCTTTCAAGATGACGAATGTATCGTGGATGTCGTCAGATTACCCCGTTGACGACTATGACGGGCCTCCTCGCAATGTCGCATATGTTGATCAGCTAGACTTTGACTTGGATCTTCAGCCCATAAATTACGAAATAGCCGGCACTGCTCCTTCTTCGAAAGTCCTCATCCTAGATGTGGAAATCCTGGAGGCTACTGGCCGAGAGCCATACAGAGGGGATGTGCTCATTGCAGGTAGGTTACACTGGGCTTTAAAAGCCCATCCTTGTATAGAGCATAGTTGATAATCATATTTCATAGGTCAACGATTTGCTCATGTGGGCAAAATTCCCAACAAAGAAGCGCTACTGGCAGATTCCAGTGTACGTGTTTTCTATGGAAAGGTTCGCACATTGATGCCAGGCTTAGGTGACTCTCATACTCATTTTACCTGGAATGGGGGTGACCTGGATCGACTCGGTGATCTAGGCGTCGAGGAGCATACGCTTCTGACAGCAAGAAGTGCTGAGTGTTTCTTGGATTCTGGGTACACCATGTGTTTCGGAGCCGCATCTGCCAAGAAACGCTTAGATGTAGTTATTCGAGACGCGATTAACGCAGGGGATATTCCGGGGCCCCATTTTCTAGCCAATGGTCAAGAAATGGCTCGAACTGGGGGAGAATTAGTTGGTGGAATTACTGCTTATGCAGATGGCCCCGAGCAGATGAGAGAAGTGTAAGTTTCTATCTGCTACATGTGGGATTTCTCGACTTTGAAAATTGCTAATACTAACTGACTGACTAGCATACGTGAGCACATTGATATGGCATCGATCAAGTAAAACTTTCGATGTCTGGGGAGTCGGTATGACGATCTTCCAGTCTCTTGGGAGTCAATTATTGACAAATTTTTGGCAGACAACGGAGATCCGAGACGCGGAAGACTGCTATTTCACACGAGAAGAGACAGCAGCATGTGTCGACGAAGCCCATAAGCATAAAAAGCGAGTTTGCTCTCATGCTAGAGCCCGAGATTCTGTTCAACAGAGTATTGATTTCGGAGTGGATGTGATCTATCATGCATCTTATATTGATGAGAAGGGTAGGACACCCGCTAGTGTGTGTTTAAATATGGCTGACTGACTATGATAGGCATGGACGCTCTCGAAAAGAATAGGTCGAAGCATGTGGTAGCCCCTGTTATTAATTGGTTAATCGCCACTCTTCACGATGCCGCCATGTTTGGCTACTCCACCGAGAAGGCTGAGCAGGTAGGCTACCAAAAGGAGCTTACTGCAGCCGAACTTGCTATGCGTGAGATGCATAGAAGAGGAATCGTGGTTCTTCCCGGGGGGTAATTTTTCCAATCCCCTCTTCTTAACTCAATATTAGTGTGGCTCTGACTTTTCATTATAGAGATTATGGATTCGCATGGACGCCGCACGGTACCTATGCGCGAGACCTGGCACATTTGGTCAATCGGTTTGGCTTTACACCGCACGAGTCAATTATCGCAGCAACTTATGGCATAGCGAAGTTATTCATGCGCTCTCACGAAATGGGACAGATCAAAGAGGGTAACTATGAGGACTGTCTTGTAGTTGATGGGGATCCACTGAAGGATATTTCTATCTTACAAGACCATGATCGGTTGAATATAATTATGATCAACGGTCGTGTCCACAAGGCAGGGCCCAAGGAGCATATGGTCCCGATGCAGGATGCAACAGGTGTCCATTCCATGACAAATGAGATGGTGCACATGGAATTACAAACTCCGATTCTATCATGACGAAGAGTTAATATAGGATATCCAATTTTCATTTATTATTTCTGAATACTAGCAGTAACATACTAGTTATTCAATTGCAGCGCTAGAAATTATTAGCCATGGTTAAGGTCATTCAATTCAATTCAATCCCACGTTAAGCCCATTCTCTGTCGGCGGAGAGCTTTCCTCTCATCCTACTTATTTTCTGGGGAGGTATCACACAACGGAAACAAGTTAGACCGTAGAGATACCAGCTACTCATTTCCCAAGATTCTACGGTTTTAAGACTCCTAGAATCAATGATTCATTCTTATCCCACAAATTCATGACTCCTACCGGGAAATCCATAGAGATGACATGTCTCCTGCGTTACTTTATCTTCGTCGAATCGTTTTACTGGGCCTCGTGTTCTTTAGAGAAGAGTATCAACATTATTGAAAGAAATTTAAATTGGTCTCAAGGGTATTTTATTATTTGAAATAGTCTCCATCAATTCTGTCGTGTACCCTTCAACGCTAAGAGTCAGAGTAGGGATATCGACCACCAGGTGGGTCATGGGGGTGTAAGAGGCAAACAAATATTTTCGAAAATTGAGAGGTACTTTTTTGGGATAACCTTGGAAACTATTACCTACTAGGTGTGTATTTCTTCTTGTCGCAAGTAGTGTGGTAATAATTCTTGCTCGGTTCTAGTATAGTATTTGTCTTATCAAAGATGCAATCCATGGATGTATTTTACCCACAAGACGCAATAGGACTGAGAAATAGAGAGAAAATTGGATCTTGGCTGTTTTTTCCATCGTGCGAATTGTCTAATTAATTTATGTAAACAACCTCAATAATTTTACTAATGAGGAAGCCATCAGCCCTGGTTGGTCCTTCCAAGGTTCCCACCTTTGCCCAATAAGGTATCTACAACAACAACAACAACAACAACAACAACAACAACAACAACGACAATATTGAATCAGAAGGCTTGAAGGGCTTGTTTTTATTTTTATTACCATATGAGAAAAAATGCAGATTAAATACTTTAAGGTTAAATTAGTGAAAGTTAAAGACATCTAGCATTTATAAGTACCAGCAGCACTTTCCGGCTTCCCAAGGTTGACCTTGAAGCTAATCCTTTCAGGGACGTCCCCGTCATACTAAACACCTACTATCTGGATTCCAATAGCGTCATATATGCTATATTATGAGGTGGCCTTGGATGTATCTCTGAAAAGAAAAAGATTTAGTACGAATACTTGAGTCCTCTTCGTTCAATCCTCACCATATTTCTGGCAACATTGTTCAAACACCCCTGACTGATACCTTATTCTTCCCTGTTGCTTATTTTCCAAAGCCGATTGATCACTATTAATCGAAGAGCTCTCGAAATGGATTTTTACACTACGGAGATTGGGTTCTCTCAGCCCCTTTTCTGCCCGGCTATTTCTGGCACAACGGGCGAATTTCTTCATCGATTCGAATTTCAAAACGATAGAAAACTCTGAAAATTCCCTTCAACTATAATCAGCAAATTTCTCTTCGCTGAGTATAAATTCAGAGTTTCTTGCCAACTCAAATCCGAAAGTTCAAGTATGCTATGGCCACTGGATGTCACTCTAGAAATAGTCCGCGACATAAATACCGTTGAATTTGTGCGCGCACATGGGTATACCTTGAAATATTGCACTCTCCCTTCTACTCTTCGCTTGATGCGCGGGTTTGCTATGAGACCTGACACTGGGTGGTATCTACGCAAGACTCTCGTTGCTTATTGCCGCCAAAATAGAGGCTGCTGCGGTCAAGACTGTGGTTGTTGTGAAAAGCGCTCGCACGAATTAGCAGCAACTGGTCTGAGTGGACACTGTACTTGGGCATACCGTTGCTGTATGCAGAGAAAGCATACCCCCTCCGAGATATGTATGGCGACATGGGGAATCTCATGGAGCAGCAGTATAAAGAGGAACTTGAAAGCGAGAATCCGGTTTTTCTACTTCGTATGGCGGAGGCATTTTTCACGGAGCCCGATTCACTGCCGCTTTTGAATCAGAAGCCCTGCAATAATCCCACGAGTGATGCACAGGCCAAAATAACAAAACCAGATCCAGAGAATCACGTCAAGCCTGCCGCTGGTGGTTTTGCGAGTAGCACAAATGGAGGAAGTCCTCCGCCATATGAGGATGCTACTGCCAAGAATCAGTGAGATATTGGTACGAAAAAAAGAACTATATTGGCCCTGGAAAAGGGATTGGCATGAGTGCATGCTAGTACGCAGCTCATGGCCTCACGCCTGGAGGTTTAGCTTGAACAAGTCCTGGAGGTTACTTACAGGATATTTGGGCAGTTCTACGTTATGGAGCTTAGAAGGTTAGTGGGCTTCAAGTTTGTATATGACCATGTGGGAGCTTATAGGTAGTAGTCTTGCTGTAGTAATGTTTGACTGCTTTGCTCTCTCAATTTTCTATATCTCTGCTTCCTTTTTTTAATTCGAGTACAGTTGGCCAAAGCTCTACTAGGTAGGTAGGCATTACTATTCATACGAAGAAATTGCCAAGGAACTGGACTTGTCAGAACACGCTCGCTCGGGTTTTACTAGTTCCATCAAATACGCATCGGTTCCAGGGCCATCAACGAACTTATAGTACCACCACTGTAGATTTTCTTTTGTGGACCGCAAACCCGTGATAGATTCCCAGTACTCGGCTAATCAGCCTGCCGATTCCGAAGGTCTCAGGTCAAGAAAGCCTATGATCCGACCTCCTTTACCAATATATGAGGTACAAGATCGCAGTGGGTAAGAACAATTTGATGCGGCAGGTTCCCCATGTCTCTTGCAACTCCGTGGGCCTCCAGGTTGGTATGCGGAATTATGCTAAATCCCACCCGACCAAGAAGGTTGTTTAAGGTGTTCTTTGAGTTCGTCCTCACACTCGAATTGGTCGTTATACTTTAAAGACGATGCAAGACGAGCCAGCCTCAGCCTCGTAAGCAAAAATTGTCATCCAAATTGATACTGCTATAGTACAACCAAACCCAGAGAGCCAGACGCATAATAACCCTCTCTAAACTCTTTCCAGGCGCTATAAAGTCTTATGACCTACCTCCACGCACCTCCAATGTAGTTTTGAGCTTACGATTCTCTCGATTTGAGTCTCCGGTTGTTGACTGCGGATTTTGGCATCCGGAACTTCCGGGGCTTCTCCATAGCCACTCATGCTACCAGTTGAGTTTTCCTATCCTATGCACGAAAGAGACACCCAAAAACTCAATGCATTAAAAATGCAAAAACAAAAAAGAAATGTGACCAGACCCGGGCTCGATCCGAGGACCTTATCGGTGTTAACGATACGTGATAACCAACTACACCATCCGGCCAATTTGTTATGATGAGCAGTCTGATTTTGCCATCATAAGCCTAAACACCATCCATGATGAGCCAAGCTTTCCCGTTTTACCCCTTGCAGTTTTATAAAAATTACACTTCGTGGCCCCCAGCTATCAAAAATACCAAAATGAATGGCTTCATCAGCTACCTAGAATAAGACAGCAAAAAATTTACAAAAGCAAAAAGAAACGTGACCAGACCCGGGCTCGATCCGAGGACCTTATCGGTGTTAACGATACGTGATAACCAACTACACCATCCGGCCGCTTGTTATGACTGCTGCCAGAATTTTGGCTCTATGAGCCAAAGTGTGGAAAAGTGGAATCCACGCTCTAGCATCCATATTAGGTTTAGTGCCATTCATAAATTGCTGTAGTTGAGCATACAATACGCCATTTGAAAGTCTCTCTTATTCATGTTGTTCAACAAATCAGTGGAAGAATTGAACACGTTGCGAGACAATTGCAGACTTTACATCATTTAACGAAAGTAATAACAGTAAATCCAAGGGGAAAAGTTTCGGTTGAAGAGAGGAAACTCCAGTTGAATCCGATCTCTCAAAGTCACCGGGTATTAAGCGGAAAGTATATTTTCAATCTTGATTAGACTACCCGTTCCCTTCCACGGTTACCTACTACCTAGGTACCAGGGCTACTATGTATCTCGAGACTACTAGTAGTGGTAGTAGTAGTACTATATGTGACTGCCCAGGTGGGTGACAACCTTGGAACTTATTTAAAATTGCAAGGCAACACCCGTGCACGTGTACTTGAACTTCAAATTCCAGTGGAAACTTGAGCTTGCACCGGGAACGTACTAGTATTAAGACTACAATTGTACTATCAGTACTGGAACTGCCACAAGGTTGGTACAATTGCACTACCTAGTAGTATCTCTGCACCGTGAC